>NDGN011543240.1:0-15062 GCA_002564285.1 Tympanoctomys barrerae
GGGATTGAACTCAGGCCCTTGCACTTGCCAAGGAAGTGCTTATTCCACTGAGCCATCTCCCCATCCCCAAGTTTTCTTATAGGATCTGTTCTTTAAACTTTCCCTAGGCTACATTAATTTAAATAATAAAAAAGACTTCTATCATTTCATTTGTATTAAAAACATAGGCATTAGGACAGAGTTTTTTCAATGTCTAATGTGAGACCAGGTATGCTAAAAATGCCTTTATTGGGGCACTGAGCATGGAGCTCAGCAGCAGAGCACATACTTAGCATGTAAGAGACCCTGAATCCTATCCCCAAGAAAGAAAAAAGAACAGAAAAGATGATTAAAGATAATGTACTCATTTTGGCTACAGTTATCTTGGAATCCTGAGTAAATAATGTCAATGAACTACCCGAGCCCCTGCTTCGAGTGGCTCAGTGTATCTCAGCTGCTTTTGCCACTTAGAGGTACAGCAGATATTTCTCTTCCTTGATGATGGTTCTATCACCACTGAGGCACAGTGATTCGTGTAAGTACAGTGGCCCTGCCAGAACTGCTCACCCAGAACTAAGTCCTCAGCCTGGTTTCATCTTTCTTGACAGATGACAAAAACATTGAAGAAAGTATAAAACTTAAAAAAAAAAAAAGGGGGGAAATACATTTCCTTTTGAAAAAAAATTTTTTCTGACTACAAAAGCAATAATTCTCCTTGCACATGACTACAAATTAGTTATCATTTAATTGCACTGAGATAACTCCATAAACACTTCAGTATCTTTTCCAGCCCTTTTACTGTCCCTGTGTATTTTCCTTTTCCAAAAATGTAATGGTCACAGAACCCGCACTGAGCACTCTCCCTTTGCTACAGACCTGTCACAGCTGTTTTCACCAGTGCCTGCCACTCTGTATCACCCTGGATACCCCCGCTGTCCTCCTTCACTGCCCACTCCCAGTCTCTGGTCATCGAATGGCAGAAGTCTCCATGCAGATCTTCCCATGTCCAGCCCAATCCTCTATTCCTTCAAGGTTACTGTGTCAATTTTCAGACAAAAGCCCATGAAGGCAGTTGGATGATGGGATCCGTGACATGGGTTCTTCAGAATTTATGGGATTCTGGGAGACACACAAGATTAAAGGCAGCGCAATTGCTCCGCAGTTGACTGAGACCACTGGGTAAGCTCTCCAACGATCTAAGCTGCCAAGAGGCATGGAGAATCAAGACCTGAGGAAGGAAGGAAGACAGTGCCAAAGCAAGCTTCCATTTTTGTGTACCAGCAAAGCTCCTTCTGTCATCTTGAAGGGAAGGAAAAACATCCAGTGCATGGGGTGAAGGGAGCCATTCACTGTGTACCACCCTTCCCAGGAGGCCAGGGCTGACATATCTGATGTCCCAACACTACACACTGTGGAGATGAAGTTGCTGATGATTTTGAAGTAGAGAATAGAAGCTTCAGGGGCTTATAAGAGGTCGTATGGGAGGCGGATAGCTAGAAGGCAGCTTAGCAAGCAGTGAAAGTGGCTGCACAGCCTGACTCAAGGGGCACTTGGGCAAAATTCACCATGACACATCTGTGAGCACCAGTGAACCCCCTTTCAGTCTCTGAGCTTGATACTAAGAAGAAACAGTTATTATCAATAACATAATCATTGCTGATGACATTTGTTTAGTGATCTAAACAACTAGTGATCTTCATGCACTAAGAACTTTACATATTCCATCCTCATTTCAGCCTTCAAGACAAGCAAAGAAATGTTCACTCCATAAGGCTAGCTTTTGTCTCAGGAAGTTGATAGGCTCCTAAAAGACTCAGACCTCTGTTCTACTTCCTTAGGATTTTCTATCCAACAACTCTAAAGCATGTTTAAAGGGTTGTTGTTTTTCATGGTATAATTTAAGATGCTTATTAAAATTAGAATTCCTGGAATAGAAGTACCCTTAAATTTCATCTAGTCCAATGCTTTTATTTAACAAATGAAAAGCCAAGCCCTAGCCCTCTCACTGGGATTATCAGTGGCTGTTTTTAATGCCTGACACCCCCATAAGAATAAGAATCAGAGAAACAACCTAAATTTTATCCAGCTCCGTCAGACTTTTAACATCCATCACTAGGGGAGTGGATATTATGTCTGGCAAGATGCCTTCTGATTCTGTTTTCAGAAAACAATACCAAAAATCTAATTAATCCCATTCTTGCTATTTTCCAGAAGAAAGGATAAAAGCTCTGAGAACTTTAAGGAGAGTCACTATGAGTGTTCAGTGACTCAGAAGTATTGGAGATGGATAACAATTTGCACCACCAGATTTCAGAGGGACAGAGGAGGTCCTTATTTCCTGATATTCTGCAGAGAACCAGAAATGCTATCGTCCCAGAGATCAGTGAGTTTAAGAATGTGGAGCAAGAGTGTCCCTGAAACAATATCAGCATCGCCACAGTGGCCATCCTCAGTGCTGGACGCCAGGTAACTCTGAAGGCAAAAGACAAAGAAGGGAAGAAAATAATTTAATGGATACCACTAGGCTACAGCTGAGAAAAACCCACATGGTTTGAGGGGCATTCAGTCTCTCGATGACAGAGTTTGAAAAGGGGGTAGAAGTTAGGTCTATTTTAGTTTGGGCTTACGTGTAGAATGGGGCTCTTTAATCCACCTGTTACTGAACATCGCTGCCGCTGATACAGCTGCATCCTCCTGGAGCACACTGAAGGGACTGCTTAACTAGGAAATGGCTACTTTTGTTGTAAAATAAGACACATTCATCAGTTTAAGGTGAGGCTATTTTGGAGATTTGAGGGAGGTAAATGAAAGTATGAAATGGAGCAGTCTGGCCATTAGTCTAAAGAAAGCCCAATTTCCCAGTTACAATTTGTTTTGATTGGCTTTGCTTTTTCTCCAGTTGTGTCCAGATGCTTGGGTACAACTCAGTGTGGAACACTGGATTTGGCCAGGGTGAAAGCTTCTGGGAAAGGGTTATATGAACAAAAGGAGTGCATAGGGCAGGGATGAGGAAAGACGTGCTTGTGAGGGTGCGAGGCCAGGCTGAAGAAAGAGCTGGAGCTTGCCCATGAAGGACCTGAGGCCGTGAAGAAGGTGGAGCAGTGAGACCACATCAAGGGTTGGCTTGCGTGTCTTGTCAGACTTGCTGAGGTCAGTAAAAGGCAGAATAAATGAAAAGGAGGCCTGATAACTGATCTCCTCATTTAGATGCCAGCCTTTGAGCATGCAGTATGGAAGCATCAAGCCTAGCCTTGGAGCTCTGTCTGTAGAAGGCAGATGTTCTGTGTGGTACATTTGGAAATGAAGATGCAGTACTAGAAAAATCCATGAGGATGAAATCATTTTCATGGATCTAAAGAATCTCGCTCCCTCCAGTCAGCCTCGGAGTTAGTGCTGGAGGACTGCGGCAGCTCAAACCATGCCCCCAGCTCCATGACCACAGGAAGTTATGGGACATCCCTAGGGGCATTTGTGTAACCAACCTCTGACCATCCTCCACTTTCTGGTCGAGCTCCTCTGAACCCAGGCCTGCTCTCACCTGTCACTCCGCAAGTGAATGTTACACTCATACAGAGTCTCAGGCCCTGATGAAAGCACACAAGTATGAGAACCAATACTCTGCTGCAACCCACTCTGATTAAAAGAAAAACACATACAAGGCACAGAAATGCCCCCCTGGAGCTAAATGAAAGGAAAAGTGGTGAAGTGTCCTTATGTTGAGAAAATGGGGTGAAGGGTGACCATCTCTTCCCCTTGAGTCCCCTCTCCGCTAGTGTTCACCTCCCCAAGTTCTGGCTGGCAGGCCCAAAGCAACAAGTTCCCAGAACCATATGAGTTCCTGATGCCCTTTGGGAGTAAGCAAGAGACTGTTGTTCACGATAAGCTCTAGAAGATCCTTCTGTTTCTCTACCGCTCACTTGCACACAGAATGAAAAAGCAGGATTCTATAGTGCAGCCATTGAAGGACACTCATCACATAGTATGACCTTTGCATCCTGGCCATTATGCTGCATCCAGTCCACACAGCAGGCAGTGGATGGCAGGAGGGTGGACAATGTACACATTACCACCTGAGCTGTATCTTCTCTCAGATCAATGGAGACAATTGCTTCTCTTAGGAGGTCCAGCCCTACTGTAGTTATGCATGCAAGGGATTCAGTGGAGTACTCCTTTGAATCATCCCAGACCATGCCACCACGACCCATGCATGGAGAAATTGTCTTCCACAAAATCAGACCCTGGTGCCAAACGGTTGAGGACCAATCTGCCGGAGGCTTCCCCGATGGTACCGACTGTTAATATTCACAATAACTTGGAAAGGCAGGAAGAATTTGTTCTATGTTATAAACCAGGAGACTGCAATTTGGAATCCAAGTGAGGTTTTCAGGACATCACAGTGAACAAACAATTGACCCCCCCCCATACACTCATTTCTTCTCCCTCTCTCATCCCACGTTGTCTTCAGTGGAATGGAAGAGAAACTGTGGTTTCTTTGAAACACAGAACACTTAATTTGGAGATGTTCTCCAGTAGACTCTGCCTGAATCCACATCAAGCAGCTCTGAATGCTTACAGCCTAGGGATTGTTCTCGGGCCCTTTCTGATTTGTCCTGCTACAGCGGAGGGAGGCAAAGCATCAGCAATGTTTAATTTAAATGAATGCCAGACCAAATTGTAACTCAAAGAAATGCATGAAGAATATCAGTTTCACTTTCTGTCTTATGTTTAAAACAAGGCTTTTCCTCCAACAAATATTTGCTGCTGAAGACGCCCTGCCTAAGTCCCCAGTCATGATTTTGCAACTCAAGAAAGCATGTGGTCTGATTAATTTTAACCTTCACAAACCTACCAGTTGTACAACATTTCAGCCCAAATCATTGCAAAATTAAATCTTCACTTTGAAATTTGCCAACTGTCTTTGTGGCTATTCCTCTCTTCTTTAACCTTTCTTCAAAGTTAAAAAAATGTGATTTTTAGGTTAATAACCATGAGCTGCTGTATTTTTATTTAGCATGAAGGACTGGGCTTGAATTATTTCAATAATATCGCTTCCCTTCAAAAACATGCATATGGAGCAGAATCACTTCTCATCCAGTACCCTTGGGCCCATCTATTTCAAAGATCTCTCCTAACCTTAGGAAGCATCACCTGGGTCCAGAGAAATGCCTGGAGTGAGGCCAGGTAGTCCAGCCAGTGGCTCCCACACCTTGGGAATGTATAGTGACCTAGGCCATGGGAACTGCTAGAGGCTGAGTCATGAAGGATTTCTCTCTTCTTGTGTTGATGACAGTTATTTGGAGGATGGGTCATTTTTTCTTTTTTGAAGGTTTTTCCCCTCATAGTTTTCTCCTGTGGCTTCCAGAGGGATCTGCTTGGCATGGAGGATCAGAGGTCTCTGTCTGGGATACAGATGCTCTAGCCCAGACCGTGGAGTCAGGTGCGAGCTCTGACAAAAGAAACACAAACTGAAGCCCCACAGGCTCCTTGCACAGACTTGGGCTCTGGGATAAGAGGTTGGCCTGAGAAAGATGCACAGAGGCAGGGCCTGCTGATGACAAGCACACCCTCCAGAGGTACCTGCTGACAGAGTCGCTACCTCTCTCATCTCAGCCTCCTCTGCCTCCCCATCTCTTCACTCTTGAGGAAAGTGTTTCCCTGTCCTCATCATAGAAGACCCTGAAAGCACCATTCATGAGCTTCTGTACGACAGTTCCCAGAACCATTGGGGAAGTAAAAGTGGTCTGGGTTATGAAGTAGAGATAAAATCCCATTAAATTTGAGTCACAGTCGGGTTGCATCTTATTCAATCATTAGTATTACCTTTGATGTTTGTTTGTTTGTTTGTTTGAGACCGGGCTTTGCTATGTAGTTCAGGCTGACCTTGAACTCACTATGTAGCCCAAGCTGGCCTCAAACTCATGGCAATCCTCCTGCCTTGGCCTCCCAAGTGCTGAGATTATAGACATGCACCAGCATGCCCAGCTCCATCCCTTGACTATTCTGTAAATTGTTCCTAAATACTCTATAGTATATAAGATCAGTTGACTAAAAAAGGTATATAAAGATTTTAGAGTGTTATTTAGCATATAATAAATAATACATACAAGGGAGATGATTTTGCTGAATTTCTAGTTATGCAGAAAGAAACACATTGCAAATGAAGGTTCAGTGCTTGCGTAGCTATCATGGTCATGACATAGTGACCTTCGTAAACTGCAATCCAGTGAGAAGTGAGAGATGGAATGCAGACGTGAGCGAGGCATATCTGGAAGTAAAGGCCAAAGTCCTCCTGCTGTTTCCAATTTTTCACATGAAAATCTCTACCAAAAGTTCATGTGTTTCATAGGCTTAATAATTAGAGTCCAGTTGTTTCCCCTGCATCTTCCTGCATGACTTTTGAGACCCAGACACAGATGGTAAGGAGCATGGATACAGCATATGTAGAAGACCAAGTGGTTGGGAGTACTTTGCCAAGCACTAGCAGCAGAGACTAACACTAGAGTGACTACACAAGGACTCAGCATTAACTCAAGTGCTGATCATTGTCAGCCTTCCTTGCCCAATGTGCCTTCCATGGCTGCTCCTGTGTTCCAGCTCCTACCTGCCTGAGAAGAGACAGAATTCTGAATCAAGTCTTAAAGCAGGGCAAAAATCAAAGCATGAGAAGAAAGAGGTGTGGGTGGGTTTGGCGCAGGCACAAAGGCCCATGCAAAGGAACAGTGCCAGCACCTGCAGATGAACTGAAAATAAATTCACATGACCCTAAATTCTGTTTCATGTCTCAATACAAGTGCTGCACCATGAGCCTCAAATATGGTCCGGCGGAGTCTGCAGGCCTTATGCAGTCTCTGGCAGGCCAAGGGGCACCAAGTTGGGGTAAAGCAAATGTCCTCAGCACTCCCAAGTTCTAAGTTCTCTCCAGAGCCCAAGCCACAGCTCACCCTCTGACCTCCTTGGGTATTGAGTCCATTCTGGGAGAAGAGCTAGAAAGGAAAGGAAAAGGAAATGAAATGCAATGAACAGCAGCAAAGACACAAAGCTTCCTCATTAAATTGAGAGCTCAGCTCCTCACCTCTACAGTGTTCTCCCTAAAACTCTCAGCTCCAATCCAGCCATAAGGGAAGCACCTAACAGTACCACTGAGGAACATTTAGCCAACAGTGCCAAACCTGCTGAGGTCACAAAAGATAAGGGATGCAGAAACCACTACAGATGGGATGAGACCAAGGAGACGGGACAGCTGAGGACCCTGGAAGAGGACAGCATTGGGGAAAGCTGATGGGCACCCATGGGAGTCTGCAGGCTAGCGAGGAATCCTACGTTTATAGTGCTAATCTCTTTTACATAAGTGCACATTCGTCCAGAGTAATGGTTGATTCACACATACATAGAGCATTTGATTATTTTCACCCCATTAAATCTTATCCTTCTTTGTCTTTTCCTATTCCCTTTCTCTTCTCTAATAGTCTTCCTTCTACTTTTATGTCTTTGTTTTATGAAAGAGAGAAATCATGTGGCACGGTGTTTGTCTTTCTTAGTCTGGCTTAACAGGGTGACCTTTAGTTCCTTCAATTTTCCTGCTAGTAACATGACCTCATTCTTCTTTTGGCCTAAATAGTATTCCATTATGTCTGTTGAGCAGATTTTCTTCATCTATTCATCCATTAAGAAGCACCTATGATGGCCCCATAGCTTGGCTATTGTGCAATGAGCTTCAATGCACGTGGGCGGATACAGCTCTAGTCTGCTGACTTTAATTCTTTTTGGAATCTATCGAAGAAAGATATACCCCATCAAGTGATGGGGTATGAATTTTGCTTTTTGTTTTATTTTGGGTTTGGTTTGGTTTTGTTTTATACCAGGAATCAAATCCAGGACCTCACACTTACCAGGCAAGTGCTGTGCTACTAAGCTATATCCTTGGCCCTATTTTTAGTTCTTTAAAACTTTTGTACTGATTTCCATAGTGACTGAACTAACTTGCATTCCAAACAACAGTGTATTGTGCTTCCCTTTCCGCTGTTTGCCCACCAGCATTCCTTTTGTGTTCTTGATCCTATCCATTCTTATTGGGGCAAGGTAGTATGCAAGTGGTGTCCAAAATATACAGTGAATATTTAAATTCTCAAAATTTATTCCAATGAAAGATACATTGCTCTTAATCCCCCTCAAAATCCTCCCCCTCACTTTGAACACACTTATCCCATTGTTTCTGCCACTTCGTGAAGCAGTTCCAGAAGTCCAATTTTGTGAGTATCTTTATGAGGTGTGATGAAAAATCCAGCGAGTGCTGCTGCTGAGTGACATCCAGCAGAAAGGCGGCTCATAAAACCATGGCGCTGTGTCCTCATCCACCTTGTACACCAGATCTGGCACTGTACAACTTCTGGCTCTTCCCCAAAGTCAAAATGACCATGGAAGGTAAAAGTTCTGAATTGATTTAGGACATTGATGCAAACACAGGAGTGTAACAGCAGACAAAGGAAGACTTCCAGAATTGCATCAGGAAAAGGTTAGAATGGTGGGATAAGGATGTCCAAAATGCAGGCGAGTATTTTGAGGGACATTAATGGCAACATATCTTTCAGTGTAAGGTAGGTAGGTAGATAGATAGATAGATAGATAGATAGATAGATAGATAGAGATTTTTTTTAATTTTAGGTGTCCACCATAGTTTTCAATCATATAGCATAGTTACACAAAGCAAAGCAGACCTTGTATGTTAGCTATTATATACTTACAACCTTTATGTCACTGGCTCCGCATAATATATTCTGAGAGGTGATCAGATAATATTTATTATTTGTACTGTTATTTCCATCATGTGGATGTGTAAAGTGAGCTCCAGAGATGTCAGGCAACTTGCCAAGGGCTATTGATGGAGACGCAGGTAGGACTGGACTGGCTCTGAGTTCTCTGGACCTGGACATTCTGCACATGAGACTCCCTGCCCAGAGTGGTGATACCTTCCACTGGTGTCCAACAAGCACAAGCCCCCTCGGTCTTCAAGCCTTCTTGACATCTCTGAAGGAATCAGGAGAAGGACTTCCTCAGACTTGCAAAAGGAGCACCTGTGAAGTAATAAAACTCTGGCTCCCTGGGGACTTAGAAGGGTGAGCTGTTGGGGACTGCGCTGTGGGCCCCCTGAGAGGAACTAAGATCCTGGTGAAGTGAAATGAGTCTTTCCAGCCTGCACAGATGTGTGTCAGGCTGCTTCCTGTGTGTAGGGGCTGTTTATTCAAATGCTTTCTCCACCCAAACAAATGCAACACAACACCCTGAACATGCTAAAGGTGTCTTCCCTCAACATTTTGAAAATGCTGTGTCAATTTCCAGAGGCCCAGGGGGTGACGATCACACAGAGAGCGTTCAGCACATCTGACAGGCATTTGCAGGCAAGGTAAAAAAGCCAAGATATGTGTGAGAGTCTAGGATAAGAGATTTTTTATTGCTCCACTTGTTATGAACCATTTGATTACAAACTCACCACTTTCAGACTCCAAAAATATTTGATATGATGATAGAAAAAAACCAAACAGCTATGTCACATTTGCTTACTTATAAGTTGAGTGTTTTTTTCTATCCTTGTAACCAACTGGGATGAAGCTGTCATTCATCCTGACATTTTTAACTGAAAAGATTTGTAAAGTGCTTATTATGCCCTGAATGCTCAATAATGGAGGAAAAATTAGAATAATTAAGATGTAATCTTTACCTTCAAGGCAGGTAGAACATATGGAACAGCTCCCAGAGGTAGAGAGAAAGAACAGCAAACATTGTTGGGTGTGCAGGAGAGAGATGGGCCCTCAAAAGAGTGGGAAAGGTTCAGACGGAGGAGGTCGGAGAAAGTGGAATAAAGAAGAAGATGCTGGTGCGGGATTTGGAAGATGTTTTCCACACGCACTAGAATAGAAAGAGCACACAAGGTAAAGTTACTGTTGTTATGGCTTAGACCCACAATGTCCCTCAAAACTCTGATGAGCTCAGAAACAAGGGCTTTTGGACAGTGGTTGGATCATCAGAGGATCTGCCCACCCTAAGGTCAGCAGCTGAGTGTGCTGCTAGGAGAACAGGCCTGACTGGAAGTGGGTCACGGGGAGTTGGGCAGGGGGACAAAGGGTAGGGTGCATCTCCCTCTCTGGCTCTTTCCTTTGCTTTCAGTTTTTCAGCTTCCTGATGGCTCTGAAGTGAGCAGCTTTGCTCTGCCGGACCCTGCCACCGTGCTGCTTCTGCCTCAGAGCCAGCCAACCAAAGGCTGAAATCTCTAAAAGCTTTCAGGAAAACCTCTCTTCCTTTAATCTATGGGTGTCAGAGTATTGCATCTTAGTTACAAGAAAATGACTAGGATTGTTGTCAAGAGCATAGGTAAGAATAGCTGTTGAATTGTTCTCTAAACACAAATTCAAAGACAGAAAACACTAGCGATGCCTCCCACCCAAAGAAGAGAACTCATCAGCTACAAAGCAGGGAAAGGGACTGCAGTCATAACTCCCCTCATGAGCCCAATCTCAGCAGATAGCAGAAGATAAGCAAGGCGAGGGTCTATTTAGCAAGTAGCTGGATGGAACATCAGAGCAGGAAACAGGGAATGGCATGGTGTGTTTCTGGAAATGTTAGAGGCTCAGCCTAGAGAGACACTGGAGCAGAGGAGGACATGCACAATGGGCTGGACGGGTCAGAAATGACAAATAAAGCCTTCAGTCCCTGGTCATGGGTTTTATTATGAGATAGACTGACATGAACAGAGGCAAGTGTCTCCAGCCCCACCCTCGGTTCTGGAGAAGACACATTCCCAGCTAGTAAGCAGCACAGTGGGCATCATTGAGAGGTTTCTGTCCTTTGTCAGCCCAGGGTGCCTGTGTCATTTTTCGAAAGACCTATATATTTCCCCCAGAATAACTGTAAATATCCATGTACACTACAGAACAAACAAGGTTTATAGTGCCTCCAAGATTAATGGGATCAAACTCCAGCTGGCTCTTGCTCTCTCTCCAATGCCTTCATGGGTCATAAGAGTTAACTTTAAATAAGAAGCAAGCAAAATGATGAAAAACCCAATCCTCCAAGTTATCCAGAACCCAGGGCACTGGGGAGAACCATCTGCAAAGCCACTCCTTTATACAGGTAACCCCCACCATGGTTAGTGAACAGAGGCGCTCCTGTTTGTCTTGCACTAATATAAATCCTAAGGAGAAAAGTGGCAGCATCTACTGCGTGGAGGGACTTAAGGGCTCAACTGACATCATTCAAATCGTGTGAGCCTCTGGCCTTCCCCTATCCCTCTCCCTTCTTCCCCCTCTTCTTCTTTCTCTCTGCATCAAGAATCCCTAAAGCAGACTGCTGATGTCAATGTTTCCCATCCTGACATCGGAATTCTGCACTGAGGCATCATAACTTGCGAGTCAAAGAGAATCAAAAGCCACCCAATCGAATTGGCTGAGGACCCCAGAAGCATCCATACCCTGCAGTACAGCGTCTCGGCTAGAACCCACACAGGACAAAGCTGCTGGAGCCCTTGATATTCTCCTCCAGCAGGAGCCCAAGCATCCATCCACTTGCCCTGCCCTTCTTTTTTACCCCCTGTGCCTTTCATTTCTCATGGCCACTATTTGACTGTTTTGAAGTGGTTTTTTTCTAAGAATTCTTTTTTTCAAAAAGAGCACAAAGCACTCAACCTTTTCATTGACTTCTCCTCATCTCCCAAGCCTGAAATTCCTAGGCCTGACATGTCCCCTTTCTGCCAGATGCCCCTCCTCTTGAAGACCAAGGGAGGCCAAAGTCCTTCCTTTTAGCACCCCTGTCCAAGTAACCAGTGCCTTGCTGAGAGGGATGGGAGAATCCACACCCCCGTCCTCCTCCAATATTGCAAACATGGAATCATTGAATAAGCATTCTTTACCAGAGAAGAAAAAATTGCATTCCTAGTGGCAGTCAGCAGGAGGCAGAGGCTCTTCCAGCTTAATGACTTGCAAATCAAAAGCATGAAAACCAGAATGCACCTTTGAACCTCTTTCCCATCCCTCCTAGATGTCCTCATAATTTTCCCCCATAGCGTTCCTGTTATTTTTGCTACCAGAGCAATAACCTTCCCTGTGCATTTTTTAAATGTTGGAGGAGGAGCTGTCCAGTGATCTCAAAGCATATGTTTTTGATTCTCATAAGATTATGGATACCAAAGGAATAAAAATGGAAATCACCACTGCCAAGATATGAAAGAAAGTTTGCATAGTAAAATAATTTAAACCTAACATTTGGACCCAATAAGGCAAACGGAACGTTTTTTCCATATTTTTGGAAAATGTGCATTTTTCTTCACGTTAAGTGGTACCAATAAAAAATAATGATTCTCACTCAGTTTATTTCTATAAGTTAGATTGGCTTATAGTTTTCCAGGACATGGTTTTGTATCAAGTATATGGCAAACACCTGGGCATAAAATACACTCAGCTATTTACTTCGATGTGGGAAAAACAGGTCACCATTCCCCTCTCCTGACTCTAGAGCAAAGGTCAGCTGAAGCTGCTAGTAGATTTAGTGCTCTCTGACTGCCAAGAGTGTTTTATCAACAGTGCAGCGGGGGGGGGGGGCATCTGAGAAAGCCAACCCAGGAAAGACAGAGCTGCTACCTCGGGATCAGAAGCCGGGCACTTCTGCAGCCCATGCTGCTGGACACCGACTGCTCTGCTGAACAACCTGGGGAGATAGCATGGTGCGGTGGATGGACAGCATCTTACAAGCAAATCCATTCACAAATATGCTAATGGAGGGGAAGTTACCAAATGAGATTAAGGCCCTGGAAAGTTAAGAGGATGGATAGAATAGGAGAGGGAATGGAGAACTGAAGAAGAGGAATGAATGGAAATGGGGGACAGGAGAGGGAAGAGAGAAGGAGAAAGAAAACAGAAAGAAGAGAGAAGGAATTAGCAGGGAATTGGACCTAGAGTTCATGTTAGGGAAGAAAAAACACAAGTCTTCAAACAGAAGAAGGCGCACCTGAGGCTGCCATGGGCTGAAGAGCCCACAGAGCCAGCCTAGAGAGGGAATGAATGACTGTCCTGCCTAGAGCAGGAGGAGCAGTGTGGATGGGTTCACGCTGCCTCTCTGAACCAACCTTCCTCAGTGATCAAACAGGATGAACCCCTGCCTCACCTAGCTCTTGATCCTGCTAGAGGGCTTAGAATGTGACAAATATGAAAGAACATGCTACCAAAAATATTCCAGGCATGGAGTGGGTGGAGAAAAGGCAGCAGGTGAAGAATATTTGGTATTTCTTGACTCACTTCTCAGCACTTTGTAAGCTTCAGGCCTTTCAATGGCTGGTCACTATCCACAGAGATTTAAACAAGAGCACTTTGAATGTCTATTCTACAAAAAGTAGGGACATTTCCAGTATCTTTGTCTCAGTTCCCTGTGACTCCAACATCCTACTCATGCAGAATTTGCAATCCCTGCACCCACTTCCATCTTCAGCAGGGGGTGGATGGACCTCCTGGACCCAGCCCTGGAGCTGACAAAGCTCCTGTTCCTCCCTACAGTGCTGTACTAGGGCACACAAAGGTCCTTACCCAGTACTAAAGACATGGCTGGGTCACGGGGCAGCCCAGCAAACAACAAGAAATGAAATGTCAAGGTTTGCATCCAACAGTCTCTGGTTCTCTCACCACAAGAAACTCCACCCTGGTTATAATTTCCCAGAGAACCACAACCCACTGCTACCCTGACCAACTCCCTGTCATCTCTTCTCTTCCAGCCAGTGGCCAGGTGTCACTCCTTTCCCCCACCCATCTTCTTTGGTTCTGATGTTGGGGCATCTCAACCAGCCTGGATACATATCTCCCTGCAGCTTTTAAATACTGACCCGCTGGCCAGTGGCACCAGGGCCTTGGAAGCAAGACGTGTATCCAAAGTTCTTCAGCTGAGGTTGTAAACCGCCTCCAATCCAGTTCAGCTCAGCTGTGGCCTCAAGAAGCTCACTGTTTGTACTCCAAAATGTCATCCAGGTATTTTTCTGAACAAAAGGCAATTCTCTCCCTGAGAACATCATTGCCAGTTTTTTTGAAAACAGGATCATTATTTTTCCTGTCATGTTGTCTTAAGAAATTTGCCAGGAATCCACTTTTTGTTACTCAGGAGTTGGGTCTTTCAAGTCCTTTCCTAGGTTGAAGAGTAACGGGTGGGCAGAGGAGAAAGCAGAAGCCACACAGGGGAGCCAGGGTTCTTATTGAGAAACTTCCTGGCAGGTAGAAATCCTAATCCAAAAAATGACCCTGACGCGATTTTGGAATAATATTGACAAAAATGGGTTCAGCTGTGGTGAAAACAAAATAAGCCAAAAACTTCTCCCAGGCAGGGTTTGGCAAGAATAGATGACAGAAGTGAGTCTACCTGAGAAGTTTGGGACCTCCGAAGGACGTTTCATTAGGCCCACCTTTGTGTATTTATTACCTGCCAAAAGAGCTGGCTATGGTGTGTCTGGCAACCTCTTAACTCTTCTGGGCTTTGAGGGGAAGAGGATGGGCCAGGTGAGCTCTATAGCCCTCCCTGGTTTTCCCAAATTCTGCACACCTCTCCCATACACAGTTTTGTTATTCATGATCTATAAACAGCACCCCATGAATGTCCCCTCTCCTTTGGTCACGCTAACGACTTTTGGAAATGGAAGCAGGCACGGACACATGGCAGCAGAACAAATTCCCACCCTGAGAGGATCATGACCTCCTGCTCCCCAGATATGGCACGGCTGCACACAGGGCTCTTGCTCTAACCTAGGAGCCCTGCTGGTGTCACATGCCTCTTCCCCGGGTCAGCTGGCCACTGCACTGTGTCACTTCATCAGGTACGCAAGTGCACAGCCGCTCACACCCCTACCACGGCCGGCGAGGAGCCCATGTGCCCAGAAAAGAAGGCCGCTCACCAAGGATCGATGGAAGAGAATGAAGAGCAGGGGTCCAGGGCTGGTGAGATGGCTCAGTGGTCTGAAGCACCTACTTAGAACAAGCTTAGCAAAACATAGGGACCGTGGTTCAATCCCCCAGCCCACATGCCAGCCAGCCCCGCCCCCTGGTGGGCTGAGCTGGCCACAC
>NDGN011543240.1:15112-37724 GCA_002564285.1 Tympanoctomys barrerae
CACACACACACACACACACACACACACACACACACATAAATAAAAAAAAATTTTTTTTTAAAAGAGCAGGGGTCCAGGAGCCGGCTGCCTGCGTTCCGTTTCCTCCTGGCCCTCGCACATGGCTGCTGCATACTCCATGTGTCTGCTCTCAAAAAGGGGCTGGCCTCTGGTCCTGCTGCACCCCAAAGCATGGAGTGTTCCCCAGCCCTGAAGGAGGCATTTTAGCTCCATCTGTGTGCAGAAAAGAAGAGCAAAGCAGAAACTTACAGAGTTGGGCTGGGTTGCACCCCAAAAAGGCTGGCAGAGGGACCCCTGGATCTCAGAGCCAGAAGGGCTGGGGTAGGTGGCCACCTCCCCACTTCAAAGAGTGCAGGCCTGTCACCAGCTGGGAGGCAGGTGGAAGAGACTATCTGGGTGACCACCACGCCCCCTCTCTGCACGTGAAGCCCTGGGTCCTTCTCCAAGTCTTCCTGCACTTACCTTGGGAACAGAGCTACAAGGGAAACTGAGACCTGCTGTATTCAAAACACTGAGCTACTGCCATGAAGATCAGCATTCTCGGGTTGCAAAACCAAAGAAGTGACTTGGGGTGTCAGTCTTCTGGTGTGGGATTTATTTCTACACATCCCTTCAAGCTCAAGGCTGTGAAAACTGTGGGTGAGAGAGGTGGAGGAGTATAGGAAGTCTTCAAAATGCCTCTTGAAATTCTTATTTGAGGGTCTGTTTCATTACTTGCTGCTGGAAACATAATAAAACCTCTCCTGGCCCTCCCCAGGCCATGTTGTTTGCTGAGACCTGGGCTCGGGACTGCACACATGTAGGTCTTAGCTGGTCGATCCCTTTGTCCTCCAAGGGTGTAAATTCAGACCCTACGGATCAGCCTCAGCCAACCTCATTCTGGACATGCACAGGCTCTCATTAAAGTCCTAGGGCCCAGGTTAAAATGTGGCTCCCAGGTTCCCTTCAGCACCAGCAGCCTGCCAGAGGTGCCATCCTGTCAGAGACAGTTTATGGAGCTGGGTGGAGAGGCGAGGACAGTGGCAGCAACCACCCGCACACAGCACCAGATAGCTTTGATCTCTTGCTGGTCAACCCCAAGTCACTGTGGACTGCAGCCTGTTCCCACACAACCCAAAATAGGACTTGCAAGCACATCAGGGCCTGTACTGCCCCAGCATACTGACACAGCATTGCCCCTGCTGACAGCAGCCCTATGGCACTTCATTGTGACTGGCCAAACAGAGCTCACCCAGATCCTGTCTTCTCCTGGTGCCAGCAGCAGACACAGAGCCTACCATTGCTTTTCATGAAATTGCTCCTTCTGAGAGGCCCTTCTCCTGGCCTGAGCTCAGGCGTGGGGCAGCAGGCCTTTGCCAACCAGATTCAAGTGCCAGCTTTCCAAAAGTTGTATTCAATTACATGTCCAATCTTACATAACCATATCTGTTACTCTGAGCAACAGATTTGATGATGAAAATAGATAATAAATCTACTATTGCTAATCAGCTATTCTTGTTTTGAAAATCTGTAGCATATGTATTGTTGTATGTTACTGTTTCAGTCTTTGCTTCTGTTTTTTGTTTTTGATTTTGTTTTTACTTCTCAAAATAAAATGAAATAAAAATTCTTTTAAAATCCAGTTTTCGGGCCAGGGAGATGGCTCAGTAGAGTAAGTGCTTCCCTGGCAAGCACAAGGGTCTGAGTTCAATCCCCAGTTCTGCAAAAAAATAAAATAAAATCCAGTTTTCCTGAGTTCTTGGATGCTTGTACCTTCTCCAGACCATAGAAACCAAATATGCATGTGTCTCCAAAGGAGCTTACCATCATCGTGCCCTTTGGTCTCGAGATGAGTTCAGAGCTGAGCCAGGGTGGCAGAGACCAGAAACGGGCTCAAGCAAAGAACATGACATGAGTGGAAGCCTCACAGGAAACTGTCCCAGCCGAGCCAGGGCCACACCCTGGATTGAGCGACTCTATATGTGTACAGTTGGGGGTGGGAGGAGCAAGTGCCATCATCAGCAATCACCCCCACATTGTTTGAGCACTCAAACGCTACTAGGCACCATGGTAAAGGTCCAGATTCTTGTCCTCAAGAAGATTACAGTCTAGAGGGGAGGCTCGGGGCACAAGAGAGAAAGGCTCCAAGGTTGCAGAGCAGCCATTCAGGGAGGATAGGGCGAGCTCAGGGGAAAAGAGGTCAGAACTGTGACTATCAGCAAAGATCACCAGGAACAGTTGGGCTGGGCTGGGCTGGGATCTTGCATGAGCTCAAGAGTGCCCCTCCAAAGCCTCAGTGAAGCCGCAGAGTATGACCTTATTTGGAAAGGGATGATTACAAGTGTACTCAGAATGAGTCATATTAAAGAAGGGCAGGCTTTCTAAAATGATTGGTGACCATATAAGAAGAAGAAAGGGACTCCAAGAGAAGATCCACATGAAGAAAGAGACACAGGAAGATGCCAGGTACAAACAGAAGTGGAGGCTGGCATGGTACATCTACATGACAAGGGCTGCCAGCACCATGAGCTCAGAGAGACCCAGGGAACATCTCCTCAGCTGAAACTCCATAAGAAAACAGCCTTGTCTCTACCCTGATATTCACCTCCAGAAGTGGGGGAGAGAAACATTGCTTCTTAAATCACCTAGTTGGTGGCATTTTGTTACAGTAGCCCTGGAAACAAATACAAAGGCTTGAGTCTAAGTAGATGGGAGGGACTCCAGGAGGCTCAAGGTACAACTAAGGTATTGCCTGGGAAGGACAAGGAACCACCCTTGGAACTGCAGACACCAGAAGATAACAGAAGGAGAAGAAAAACACAGTGCACCTTAGGCAGTGCTGAAGGGATTCCTCCAGGGACTCCTGATACATCCTGGTCTTTAGAGAGACTTGTCACCCCTCACCTCATCCCACCTATCCATGCGTTATGAAGAAGATTGTCCTCCTCTGATTGACCCCTCCTCCCAAGCATACTGTGTGGCCTCTTGTGGCCATATGCGCTGAGTGGTGACAGTCAAGCTGCCCCTCACCTGCTTGGTCCATGGATGAGTGCAAAGACAGGGTAAGCTAAGGAGAGATTTTCTGCATAACTTTTTATGTCTATTACTATTAAAAGTGATAGAGTGTGGCCTTTTTCTCCTTCATCACAGGCCTGTGGAACAAGAACTCTTAGCCTCCCAAAACCCTGTCCTTATTGTGTCTTGTAATGATCCACCCATCACTCAAACATCTGGTTCCAGCCGCTAAGGTTCCTGGCCCACAAATTTTATCAAGCTCCTTTCTGGTTCTCCAGCTGAGCCTATAAGCCATCCAATGACATCTTCCCCTCCCACCAAGCCAGAAACAAATATAATTTACTTAAACTCACATAGGTTTCAGTCGCTTGGTGGGAAAGGAACTCCAGCTTTGAAGCGCATCATGGGAGATGTAAGTCTACTGCCTAAAGACCTTTTGATGCAAGGCTATAGCCCTTTTACCAAGCATTTTGCTCTTGAATCCACAGGACCTGGCTTCAGGGTCCCCTGACAGCTACTACTCCAGAAACTGTACACAATAACATACATCATGTCTACTCTTCTGAAAGGAAGCAGCACAAATGCCATCAAATTCTCAGTGCCTCAAAAGATAAGCATAGCACTGCCACATCCAATGACATTACAAAGCTAAGACTCCAGGAGGTTGTTGTCCACATATAGTTACTAAGCAATCTCAGAAAACTCTACATTCATTCAATGAACATCTACTGAACTGTCAGTCCCAGGGCCCAGAGTTGCTGGCAGTGGGAAGATGTCTGTATCGTATTATCCTCCAGGAGCTGATGTAGGCCTGTGGTGGTGCTGGACATTTGCAGGATAGTAACAGAAGCCAATAAATACCAAGAGGGGAGTCAACACTACAATGGCAATGTGGAGGCCACTGCCTAGAACTTTCCTTATGTTCTTTATGAAGCAATCGTATTACTGTAAGTAGCATGCTAGACAGATTCTACCCTAGGAGTTGACTTTACATGAGTCACTCTTTCTCAGATCTAAGGGTTTTCATTTTTTAAATGGATGAAAGAATCCTGCAGGGCCTTCTTACAGTACTGTTGCAAATTCTCACAAGAGATAAAACATGGGTTGCATTCTTTGGAAACTGAAAGCCCGTAGGTGTGTTTTCCTCAGCTGTTTGCTCCCTGGGGTGGAGCCCTGGGAACATGCTGACTGGCAATCTCAGCTCATCCCAGACATTCTGAATCTCAATTTGCAAGATGCTCCAAGTGAGACCATGCAGGTTAAAATACGGCAGCCCTCATCAGGTGGTTCCTTGTATTGTGTCATTATAATCTGAAGGAGAAGTCATCTCTGGGCAAAGATACTGGAGAGAAGAAAAGGTTGTCACAGGACCTCCTCAATAGGGGATGTGCATGCAGACACTGGCTGCCTGGAGCACAGGATTCAGGGGCCATGGTCAGGAGCCAACTTGAAAACTGGCCTTTAGTGCTGAGAAGTCTTGGTTACCAGATGCCACTGCAGCACCATGGCCATCTTATGATCCTGCTTCTCAGGCCAGAGTGAGGCCGGCACCCTCACATCCACCAGCACAGCCAAGGGAGGTCGCAGAACTCTGCAGAACACAGCATCACTATATTCTACTGGTCTGACTCACAGATAGCACAAAAAAGCTTCTCAAAGTGACTAAGTGCAAACCCAGCCTGCTAAGGTGCTGTGGGAAAGGTCTGCCTAGCTGTCCACACTCTTGCACCAACTCCAAGTGGCCACAACCCAAGAACAAGCCACAGGCTCAGGATTTGCAGGGTAGCAGAAGCACTTAGGCTGAAAGGATTTCCCTGGTTCAGTTAATTTTAGAAACCCCACATTACATGACATCGGGTATGTTTCCTTACAGGAGCCAAGGCAAGTGCGCACAGTAAATCTTCAAAAGGAACTGTTAAATTTAATTAAGTTTGGCCTCAAGCTGCTCTGTGCACACTTTAGCTCAGCCTAATGGTTTCTCTGTACATAGTAAGCTGTAACCTAACTTTTGAGTGAATAACAGAAACAAATTCCTATGACCAGTAGCCAAGTCCCAACCAGTTCCATCAGATGAGCCTCAGTCCACCACAGGCAACCAACATTTGCAAATGGCTTTGAATCAGGCAAATGCCAGGTTTTAACTAACCTGCGGTCTCACCCCTCACCTTGGTTTTCTGTATGTCACTTCTCTTCTTCTGTCTAGAAGAATTATCTAGCCATGCGGCCTCCTCTGTCACTCCAAACCTATTAGGGTTCCAGTGCCAAATTGATATATACATAGTCCATAGCTCAGTTAAACTATGCTATGAATTGATAATGTTTTCTTCCTAACAGAAAATGCACTAATCTTTATTTATGCAGAACTTTCCATTTAAAAAAAAATACTAGTCTTACCTATCTCTGTCAGAAAGTCTTCAACTCTCGGAAGTACCAGCACCTCTGAAGGTAAGAAATAGCTCATGAACGTCTGGGGCAGGAGGGTCCAGAGGTTTTTTTTGTTCAAAGATCTAGGCAATCAATGCACAAGGCTGCCTCCCTTGCCTGACCTGCAGACGCATAGAGAATAAGCCATTGTGATAAACCGCATCACCATGTACTGAGCACTCACACAAGCTCAGCACCTTATGACTGAGCCAGGCCTTATACATGTTGTCTCTTGTAATCAATCCTCCAAACTACTGCCGGGGGAGGCCACCGTGCTCCTCAACCCCACATTCCCATGAAGAGAACTTTTCAACCATCAAATGATTTGCTCTAAGACCTAACAACTAGTTATTGGGAAAGGTGAATTCTAAACTAGATCTCTGTCTTTAGATGTAGACTCACTTGCTGTAAAATTCACTCAGTCCTTAGCACCCAGAAAACATTGTTCCGTAGGAACAATGCATCCCATATATTTGTAAGGTCACCGCAGGGACAGGTTCATTCCTGGTGTCTCTGAACAGGACATGTGCAGATCAAAGCCCTGGCTAATGTGTAGGCACCGCTTTTCTTTGGCTTTATGTTTCATGCTTATCACTTTCATCTTGTCACCATATTTTCTTATCTTTGGTTCCTTCAAACCCACCACATGGTAACTTGTAAAGACTAGGAACAGTAGGTGCAGAACGTGTGTTGATCTGCTGACATTCTTCCTCTGCCGTTAGCTATTAGTGGGACAAAATGAGTAACTTCTGTGCCTAACACATCCCTCTATCTAGGCACTCCTTTCATATTTACAAGTTTCAAGAAGGAAAACAACTTGTCACTCTCAATCAATAAACCTGGTGCTTTCAAAGAATCTAGCACTAAAAGCTTTGCTCTGTATAAAACCCTTCCAAAGACTTGCCTTAAGCAAAGAGGCCTGCACACCAGCATGAATGGGTCCAGGGCTGGCTTGAGAAATTTTTCTTCTCAATGAAATAATCATGCTTCTCTGTGCAACTCCATTTACTATGGAAGAAGAAAATATGTGTTGGAGGGGGTGGGGCCTAAAGTCAGGAATTTTTAGTCAAGGGACTATGATAATAAAAGATCTGGTTGTGTGAGCAAGCAACTGTTTCCAGCCGGGCTCTGCTGCTGACTGGCTGAGGGTGACCTGCCCCCAACATGCCCCACTTCCTCCCTGCACAAAGAGGGTTGCACATCTCCAGCCAGCGGGTTCCATGCAAAATGAACTTGATGGTGACATTTGTGTACCAACCCCAGCACAGATTCCTAGAAGCTGCCTGCTTCACCCCACGAGGGCAAAACAGTTTTGAGCAGAACAATCTCCAAAGGAGGAGTTTTAACCTAAACCATTCCAGGCAGATGGAAGTCAGGCTCTCCTTCAAGTTCTTTCACAAGCAATCCTAAACCCAGCCCACTAGTCAGTTACAGTGTCTAAGTAGCACTCGTGGCCCCCAAGTTTTTGTCTACAGGCTAATATTTTTCTTTTGAAGGAAAATACTAACATCAGCTTCCCATTGTATTCTAGATCATGAAATTATCTATATTAAATGATACTAACTAAATTGCTTTTAATCTGTTCCTTTCCCATTTGTATTTTTATTATTAATTTTAAAATTACTAAGTATTTGAAATATGCATAATAGTAGCTTAGTATATTCAGGCTACTATAACAAAATACTATTAGCTGAGAAGCTTATAAACAATGGACAATCTTACCACTCACTGAGCTTATTACAGTTCTGAGAGTTCAGAAGTCTAAGATCGAGGTGCCAGCATTTGGTACCTAGTGAGGGCACCCAGCTGGTGCCCTGTGTCTGTGTCCTCGGGTGACGGAGATAGCAAGGTGACTCTGGGAGGGCACTCATCGCCTTCCCCTGGGCTCTGTCTCTATGACTGAAAGCCCTGTGTTCTAATACCAACACAAGGATTGGGTTTAGACATATGAATTATAGATGTATATAAATAAATGTGTCACCCTGAACTTACAATTTTTTAAATTGCTTTTTGTTCTTCGATGAATGATTTTAAGATTCATACACATATAGTTTATTTTGTGTATTCAGTGCCTATGCTACACGTCAGTGATTAAACTGATCCCAAGTATTTTGCTATCATACAGTGCCACATCTTTGTTTGTAGCATTTGGTTGTCAGACTTTTCCATCCTTCCCACATGGGTGAATGTGAAATGCATTTATTGTTTTCGTGTATTCTAGTAAGTTGGGTGTCTTTTATATTTTTATTGGATGTTTGTGTTCTTTTGTGGCTTGCTTAATAGAACTCTCTGACTATTTTTCATAGAAGGATGCTTTCCTCCCTCTTGCTAACTTGGATGATTTCTTTATATGTTCCAGATTTTGGTCTTTTATTGGCACATGTGCTAAAAACATCTCCCATCCTGTAGCTTATCTTCTTGCTTTGTCGACAGTTTCTTTTGACATGCAGCAGTTTCTAACTTCAGTGTTGGCAAATGCATTAATCATTTGTGTCCTGGAACACCTTTTCTGGGTTACATTCCAGCAGTCCTTCCATTTCCTGGGGTCCTAGGTAGCATTTCCTGACCCACCATTCCTACCTACATAGTATTGGTATCTGCTGCTCCTTTCCCTCTTGGTTCTTTCAAACATATCATAGATTTATTTGTGACTATTATAAAAATAACATGATTGCTGTAGAATATTTCACGAAAGGTACAAGAAAACCACTCAATACATTATTAGGCTACTGAAATAATTCTTATCCTGTCAGGAACCCCTGTTATAGCCCTTTCTGCATCACTGAAAGGAACATGTTCCCTGGGAGATAAGAGAAAGACTGATCTGGACTTGAATCTTACCTCTACTACCTTCTAGTTGATTTACCTAATACTTCATTCTGAATGTCAGTTTCCTCATCTGTAAGATGAGAACAATTACTGCATTGGATTGTTGTGCATCCCAACTTACATCAAAACTTCACCTTTCAAGTCTACAGCTGGCCAAAACATTTCTGAGAGAAACCTCTGTGAAGCTTGCTCTACTCTGTACCCAGGTCCAAAGGAGCCTGGAACATAGCGAGGAAAGAACCATGACATGCTTATTGGCCCAAACCCAAATGATAAACAGGATTTCAGCATGGAAATGGTGAAATTCTATGGAATCAGTAGAGCTGCCACCAAGCCACAGCACTCAGGATTGTAGGGCTGCTTCCAACGGCCCCTAGACTCCTTCCATTTATGATCATTCACTACTCAGACAGGGCATGAACAGGCATGAAAACTAGTTGGAGAATCAAAGCCACTAGCTGACCTCATCCACAGTGTGTCCCTGCACAGAGGAGTTAATTGGCAAAGAGGAAAAACAATCAACATTTTTGGTATTATATAACTCAATTGTGTTTGTGCCAGGTACCAAAGTTCACCACTCACTGCCATGATGCTGTGCCATGAAAGAACCTATTGTCACACACACACACACACACACACACACACACACACACACCAGGAGAAGCTCAGGGTTCTGTGAGGAGCACAATTCCACATTCCTTGTCTCCTTGCAGTTGAAATCCCCAGGTCAATAAGCAACTGCATTCATGAAATATGTTGTTGCTTCCAGTGAATATGGCTCATGTTGTGATGGGTCTGGCCCAAAGAATGACTGCATTTAGAAAGCTTGGCAGGGGACGTTAAAATTTCCAGCCCAAGCATGTGCCACTAAATAACCAACCTCATCAAATGTTTTCTTACCAAAAGGAAGAAAAAGCAACAAAATAATGAAGCCTTTCTTTTCGTCATTTGAGGAATTATCTTCCATGTCTAACTCCCTTCACCTTTCAGATTTTCCTTCACAGAATTGCAAATTATTTCAGATGGAAGGGAAATGTTTGAAAGTCAAGATGGAGACCAATCAGAATCTCTTATGCTCCCATGCCTTGGCCAGTCACGGAACCTTTCTCCTTAAAATGAAAGTCCGACTAGAGCAGGACCAGGATTATGTTCAAGGTGTGGAGTGCAGAAAAACAAGAACCCCATCCTGTTCTCTGAAACAGCAAAGGACCTTTAAAATCCAAAAACTTGAGCCTCATTTGTACCCTTTGTGGTTTAACAAGTCCGAGGATTATTTTCTAATAGAGACAAAGCAGCGTGAGTCTGAAGAGATAGGATTCGATCTTGGGCCCTGACTTTGGTAACTGATTCACCTTGAAGCAGCAGTTCCTCTGCTCAGTAAGACCAATCTCACTTTTATGTGGGCCTTTGCCTCCTGTCGTATCTCCCTATCTCCAGTGGCTCCCAGACCAGTGGCATCAGTACCCACTGAGACCTTCTAAGAGACACAAATTTTGGACCTTGCTGAAACCTAACACAACATGGGCCCTGGAGTGAGACCCAGAATCTAGAATTCTTAGTGTTTTCTAGGTGCTACTGAGGAGCCTGATCAACTGAAAGCTGCTGAGTTATGGGGATTACTTACGGTACAAATCCAAGTTCCTCAGCATAGCCCCAAAGACCTATGGTGTCCTTAAGCCACAGAGTCATCCTTCATGCTCTCTCCATCCTCTCTCTACTGCTACAGTGGCCAAGCAAACAGATTTACAAAGATGTGACCTCCTCTATCTTCTCTCTCCTCTGTCCCCACAGAGCCACTCACTTTGTTGTTGCTTGCACTTCTCTATTCTTGCCTCTTTAAAAGTAACTTGCAAAATCTCTGGACATACTGTCTACACCACTGGGCTATAAGGGCTTTAAGATATATGGCCATTTATCCCTACTTTCATCAACTACTGAGCCCCAGGAGTACAAGGTGGATGCTTAGAAGACATTGCAGGGCTGGAACTTTGATCTTCTCAACTCTCAACTCTAAGAAGCTAACACAATGTACGTGAGAGAGAAGATAGACAGAATTAGAAGACTAGAATGTTCTATCTGCTCCAGCCTCTCCAAAATCCTCACTTTGCCTGTCAGTGCCCTGCATAACTTGAATGTGGCCTATCCCCCATGTAAGTTCCAATTCCCTCCTGTATGACCAACCTGCCCCCCACAGGTCTCTGTCCTTTCTTCTCCCCAGATGAACATTATTCATGCTTCAAGGCCAAGATGAAGTCCCAGGACATGCAGGAAAACATTTAGCCTCTTTGTTTGTCATAAACTTTTATCAAGTTTGTTCTGTTCACTGTCACCTTATATTGTTGGCCCTCGTGTAGGTGTTTCTGTTTGATAAGCCCAGCTAGACTTTGAAATCTTCTCAAGGGAATCTAGGCTTGTTCTCCTTCTCTTTGCTCTTTGCCCTCCTTGGAGGGCAGGACAACATAGGCTCTGCCATGAGGAGGCCTGTATTCCAGCCCTGCTCCCAAAGTCCTCAGCATTTGTACATTGTGGAATCATATATTGCAGGGTACGTTATTCTAGCCTCCTTTGCCCCAAACGAGAATACTGCTGTATTCCTCTGCTGGTATGAAGGAGCAGTCCAAAAAGAATGCCTGCTGAGTGTCTCCAAAGGAGGTAGCCATCAAAGTAAAAATAAATAGGTGATTTCTCATTGCATCCCTTACCTGCAAATTATTCTGTGAGAGCAATTCCCTGGAATCACAGAATGAGTAAGTTGTCATGTCCTGTGAATGAACACTCAATCTTCATATTTAATGCTACCAAAGTAGTTTGTATTTTTATCTTCATAGAAAAAGAAACAATTAACTTTTAAATATTTATCCCAAGCTTCACTGGAAAACAGGCAATGACTTCAGCTTTTCAAAGCATCTTGGCCTTGATTGGTTTATTCTACATTAGGCAAACCTAGCTAATAGTTTCACCATTAATATTTTAAGGGTCCCTAACATCTAACAGAAGATTTTTGGAAGAACATAATAAATGCCACACTGATGGGCAGCTCTCCCCTGAGATAGCCACGTATCTGCCCCACTGAGAGCATGGTCCTGGATGTTGGACCAAGGATCCATGAGGGTTTTGAGTAGCTGAAAATGCTGGGGTCTCTGCTCTTAGTACGGACATGAGGACGGGGGTCTAGGAGAACTGCCATATGGGTGGAAGTGTTTCCCTTCAGACTGTTTGCTCACTTGCTCCAAGGTGTCCACTTGGGCCCTGAGAGGAGAGAGAGTGCTTGTCTGGCCTGCTCCACTTGAAAAGCCCGATTAGTAACGGCAAGAGCCAAGGCCCTTCCATGGGAAGTCAGTCAGCACTAGAAAGCAGTGTGGCGCCTACCACAACCAAGGGGCCCCCCCAGGACCCCGTTGGGAAATCATTGGCGTTTTATGAGCTAAGCTGCAGTTTTTGTGTAAACAACATAATATTTTATGATGAGAAACCTAGTTCTTTGCTTTTTATGTAGAAGCATCAATTAATGTTTTTTAACATTTGAAGTGTAAAGTGTGAAATACGAATGTTACTTCAGGAATGGTCCAAGGAAAAAGATAACGCATTAGCTACAAGTTTAATGACCTTTCTCATAAAATCATGTAGGGGATTTGAGATAAGCATGGCAATAAAAATGTTTTCATTGCCTCTAATTCCCCCAGATGTAGGTTAAGTGTTTTCTAAAGGATAGCACCACTGCAGTTTCTATTCATCATTCATTTCATCACTGACTAAATATATCTCCAAGAGGAATAGCAACAATTTCATATATCATGTTCTTTAATTATAATGGCTTAAGTAGCATTTTTTTCAGTTTTGTGATTCTTTTTAAAATTCTTATTAAGGAAAGCAATGTTGCCAAAATTGCCTTTTGTCAAAGAACTTAAGTAAAAAACAAACTCACATGGTGAAAATAGGTCATCGTACATTCATCAAAGCCTACAGAATGTCCCAAGAGTGAATCCTAGTGGAAACTATGCACTGTGTGACAAGGCTGCACTGATGTGTAGTCCAGTGATGGAAGGAATATTGCACTGTGACACCAATAGTGAGAGTGGAAGAGGCTGTCCATGATGAGGAGGGGCGTATGGACCCTGCCTGTGCTTTCTTTTCAATTTTAGTGTGAACTTAAAACCCTAACACTAACATCTCTTCAGGCCTCTGTAAATATCCCCTGCAGTCTGTGTATGCAAGGCATATGTAAGTGTGTATTGTCTGAATAATAGTACTGGGGATTAATTTTACCCTGTGGCTACTTGTGCTTTAAGCCTGAACCTGTTTCTACGTCCTGAAACTCTTTCCAACATCATCAGCTGCACTGGCAGGCATGATGGCTCCCACCTTGCTCAAGGACAGGGACGCGTGGCTTCACGCCCTCTCTGAGGATGAGACCAGAGCCGGGGCTGGCCTGTCTGTAAGCTGCCCTCTAACATGCACAGCACACATTGGCACCAGGCTGGCTTCGTGCATGATGTAGCTGTTGGCCTTTTTCTTGTAAAAGTCCAGGTTGTGAAAAGCAGCAGAAGTCCCAGCGCTGGTGTCTCAGGAAGGCAGCTGCTCCCTGGATCTCAGGTGACCAAGGCTTAGCCGTCCCAGAGGGTATCTCCATAGGAAAACACATGATGTCAGAAACTGACTGGCTCTCACCTCAGATTTTCACAGCACACACATTTGGAAAGTCAAAGTGCTCATTGAGATTTCCAGAACATTCTTTGTCTAAGCCCCAGAAGCATGTTAAGGCAAAAATGTGACTGTCGGGTATACTTGGGGCAGCACTAATCCCTGACAAAGAAAACAACACACCAGGGGGTGGTGCCTGGCAAGGTCCTACAGAAGAAATGCCCATTTCATCCAAAGTGAGCAGAGCCTTAGGAAACATCGGGACCAAGCAGTCAGAGCGGGTTCTGAACAGCACCCTGCCCCGGTCACTCAAGCCCCCACGGATACACATGCTTCTCACCCTAAGGACTCGGTATCACTTGTCCCACACCTAACAGAGATTTTCTGACTCATGCTTTTCCCATGACTTGATCCACAACATAGTGTGTGATGACAGTGTGATGCCACTGTGGACAGACTCACTGTCGCATATGTTCATTCAATGTGCACTGCTTGTGTCATGCTGGGGGTACAGATGCATCTGCCAAGTTCAGCCACTACACACACTGAGTGCACTGTCTACCAGGAGAAAACCAGGAAGGATTTCTCGTTGCCTGCCACAACCTGCAGCTGTCGGCTGTCCACGCTGGCACTCTGGCTTTGACTTCAGGGCTGACCTGCAAGGACCAAACTCAGTAAAGGAGCAAGGTCACTTTCCATGTCTGTGCTGTGTGATGACTCATTGTTGCCAAAGCTGCAGAATTGCATGTGGTAAAAAAAAAAAAAAAAAAAAGAATTGCATGTGGTGTTCTGTAAGATGATGGGGTACCAAAGCTGCCACAGAACTCCTGACACACTCACAGAGGAGGGGCCACCGCAGTCTCTGTGGCAAGGCCACCGGCTGCTGTCCGGGACACCCTCATTTATGGCCAAGTATGAGCTCTCTGTGTCCTAACTTGGTCTCCCTAGAATTTTACCACCTTAGAAAAGTAATTCAATATTTGTATCTTTTACTCCTTCTTTCATTGAAGAAAAAGCACTTCCCTAGAAAAATAAAAACTGAAGAAATTAAATGGCATTTTTAAATGAAAAATGGAGATACAAAGACCAAAAAAAGAGATTTCTTCTTACATCTCAAGCTAAGAGTAAGGGCCAGGCATTTCAGAAAGGTATGACTCTTAGAAACTGATTAATTTTTAGATCTTAAAAAGCCATACGGTCTCTTTAAAGAGTAATGAAAGCCTGATTCAAGTTGTTAAATTTTATGTTGTGTGTAATGTTGTAATTGATGTCAAACCTTTCACATTTTCTTACCACTGACATTGGGCAGTCTACTCCACTCAAGGGCTCAGTTACTGGAGTCGAGATTAAGTAACCTAACCAGGAAATAAGGGCGGAATGGAATTTTATTACATGGAATCGAGAAGTTCAAATGCAAAATAATTAAGTCTGAGCCAAATATAGCCATTCTCTCTCCCATCCGTTTATTTTGGTGGATAATTGGCTGTATTCGGCATTTCACTGAGCTGCATATAAAACTTTATTGCCCTTGTAAAGCACACGCTGTGAATTCTGATGCTTCTGTGTGTTTGGGAGAACATAACTGTTGCCTCTGCAGAGCAGTAGCACTTACCCAGAACCTGAAACAAAACCAGGCTTCTAGGGTGCCCACTGCCAACCCTGGGCAGCATGTGAGGACCTGGGATCCACACGGAGGAGGGAGCGTGGTGGCATGGCAGAAAAAGGATTTCAGGGTAATTAAATGCAAATACAAAAGCAGAGGCCCTATTTGATATAGGCTCCAGCAAGTCCCCGCTGCATGAAGGGTTTTGTATTCAGTGCTTATAATCAATAAGTCCACAATGAATGTGGTTGCCAGGTCTCAGTGCTTATGATAAATCAAATCCATATTAGTACGTGGGGTCTTTCCCAAGGTGGTCTCCTCCTCTTCATCCTTCTCAGAAGTGGAGGCTGTTTGTATACTGTGAGGGCCTGCTTTACTATGCATCC
Source organism: Tympanoctomys barrerae (assembly GCA_002564285.1). Taxonomy (NCBI): domain Eukaryota; kingdom Metazoa; phylum Chordata; class Mammalia; order Rodentia; family Octodontidae; genus Tympanoctomys; species Tympanoctomys barrerae. Next base: position 30,008 of record NDGN011543240.1, read on the forward strand.
AATACCATAGGAACAATATGGAATTAAGATCTAATTAGGTTGTTTTTCTGAGAAAAACAATATGTGGCCACATATGGTTTCAGTTAGGTTCCCAAAGCTTTCTTATTCTTTTGACTCCAACAATATGCCTGACTCCCTGTCTCTGATTGTTTCTACGAGCAGGTTTCACAATGCATCCCTTAAGTAGCCCACCACAACCTCTCTCCTCTGCCTGCACCAGGCAGGACTCTTCATGGACACCCTGTTTTGCCAGCCTTTTCTGGGATGTCATTTGTAAGGCCTAGAATGCCCTCTGGTTTATTTCCAGTGCCATTTGCCACATGATCTCTTGCGCCCTGATGTTAGGATCCTCAGACCTCAGAATTTGCACTCTGGAGCTACAGCTACATGGGGAAAACCTGTTCCTTTTCTTCACCCAAATTCCCTGTTTCTAGTCCATGGAAAGTATTCTTCGAGATGCCAGAGACAGGATGCTAAATCACACAGGATTTCTGACACTTGCACTGCAATGCAGCTCTGCATATCCCTATCGGTGGATGCCTGGAAGCCTCTAAAAATGACAGGCAGAATGTTGTTATTTATGATCTCTTGTAGGCAAAGGCTCTAGAGCTTTCATTAGGAGCTTTCCTTCTCCTCCTCCTCCTCCTCCTATTTCTCTGCCTTCTTTATACTACAAAACATTGAATCCAAGGCCTTCACACCAAAATACATCTCCAGCCCATAAAATTTTGTGTGTGTGTTTGTATAACTATGTGCCCAAGCTTAGCTCACACTCGTGACAGTCCCACACCTGCTGCCCAGAGTGCACCACCAGGCTGGGGTTTGTAGTAAAAGTGTACCTGGCACAGTCCTGCATTCCCTCATCAATATGGATGAACCCAAGTGCAATGGAAGATGTTGGGGGTGGGGATTGTTGCTGTCAGGGGTAGGGTAGGGAGGGAAGTATTATCAAATGCTATAAAGGGCGGTCACACCTGAGATGAGTTGGAGTTTGCCAAGACAAGAACATGTTCTTGGCAGAGGCAGACTTCATTGAAGAGCATGCAGACAGGAAGGAGCAGTGAGTAGGAGTCTAGAGAAGGCCAGAAGGCCAGGGGCACAGAGCCCAAGATAGGTGGGCTCCAAGGGCAGAGGCACACATAGGCTCTGCCCAGCTGGTAGGGAAGCAGACCAAGGGCCTTGCCAAACAGGAATCAGCATTGTCTCTTAGCCAGAGGGATGACTGGGGCAGCAGACTCTTGTGCCCAGTGTGAGACACCAACCCAACACAGGCTGGCAACAGAAGTGTTAGGAAGCCATGCGCCTTGGCTGTGTCCGGGCCTCGTGGTGTTCCCACCACAAATCCTGTCTCCCAGGAACCCGCTGGGCGCCTCAAGCCTGCCTCCAGGCACACTGTCAGATAGAGGACTTCTCACATCAGAACCACAGAACTCTATAAGCAAGTGTTTTGATCTTGGAGGACAGCGTTGGAGGGGAAGCTCACTTGAGGATGAGTTTGGGACTTGAAACTTTGAGAAAGCTTTGGATGCAAGGACATCTCATGAGATTATCACAAGGTACTTCCTACCTGTGTTGTCAGATCTGAAAAGCCCTGAGGGCGGCAAGGGGATGACTGGTCCCAGGATGAGTGGCTAGAGTTTGCTGTGGCAACAGGTCAGGTAGGAGAAGGTGGGGCTGGGGCAGGTGGCAGGGATGCTAATGGTGTGGGCTAGGATTGAAGTGGTTCAAAGACTAAATGGCCTCCAGGATGGGGCCTGAGCCAGGGCAGGGCCACCTGTGACATTTTTGAGGCCCAGGGCTTGATTTAGAAGGAAGCACACTTACTACAGTACACACATTTAAGTTTTCTAAATTGGGCCAACAGCCCTGTGAGCAGGGAAGCTCCTTCCCTCCTGCTCTGTAGATAACCTGGAGGACTGGATGGAAGTCAGAAACCACAGTGCCTGGAGCCCTGAGGACACAGTAGTACCAAGAAACCCACCCTCGGCCTCCAGCCCTTGGCCTGCCAACCTGACCTTCCCCCTTTAGCTTGATCCCGTATAGTCAGCAGCCCCCAAGTCCAAGTGCCCACTGCTCCAGCCACCCTGGAACCTTCCCTCATCCCTAAGGAGACACAGCCAGAAGCCAGATCTGCCCTCCTGTAGCGAGCCCCACACTAGCTCTGGGAGAAACCTCGGCACTATCATGGCAGTGAATGCAGCTGTCCCAGGAACCCCAATCATGGAAATGTGGAAGACTCCTCATCCTACAGAAAGGCACACATGGACTCAGTGGCCCCCTAAGTGAAGTCCTCTGCCCAGGCCACACAGTACGATACAGTTGGATTTGTCCTGTCTTAGGTGGCCCTGGGGCTTCTCCAATCCGTCTGACTCTTGAGTTTTGGCTCTTTCCCTCACTAGGTGTGAAGCCTTAGGTAAAGCACTTAACCTTTCCATCTCCCTTCTCATCTGTAGAGAATTAGCCACTTGCCTCCCACAGATCTTGTGAGGCTCACGGGGTGAGCAGAAGAATTTGGTCCAAAAGAGCCTCACACATGGGATGGATTATGAGATGCTCTCTGCCCAGTTGAAAGAAGGTGATTATAGGAATAGGCCAATAATGGGGAAATAGCCATCCTTTTCTCACCTGAACTAAACCACAGCAGGATAGAAGGATGACAGCAATCCCTGCAATAAGCACAACCCAGACTGGTAGACTGGAATGTGCAAAGATCCTAGAGTCTTCCCTTCTCTGTCTGGGAACTCACCAGGCATATTCCCCAAAGCAGAGATGACCTCAGGTAGAAACTGTCCATCTGAAAACCTCCCTAAGGCAGCAGGACTGGCCATCCTGCTTTAAACCTTGACTTGGGCCCTGAACAAACTTCTATCACAAGTAGTAACTTCCCCAGTTTACCTGTTTAGGGGCCAAAGACAGTGGATGTGGTGGGAGAAGGAAGCTCCACAGCACAGATGGCTTGGCTGCCACCCACGCACAGGCGCACTGAGGCTGGCTCACCTCCCCACGAGCTGGCGGGCACAGTGTTCTCTCAGGGCACTCGGTGGACAAGCAGCCATTTATCAAGGTCAGAATCCAGACCAAGAATCTGGACACCTATAAAAGGCAAATGCAAAGGGTAAGAGAGCTCAGAAATTCCAGGAAACCAGCTTAGGGATGGTAGCAAGCCAAGAACCCAGTCTCTGGCTGCCTAGGTGGTCCCCTGGGGAAACTGAAGAACAGCAAAGCACAGTAAGGTCCTGATATCTGGCCAGAAACTCTAACCCCAGGACATAGTGAAGAGCAGGGTGTAAAGAGCTGCTTCAGAGGGGTTCCTGGGAAGTACACCATCCCAAATTACCAAGGCAGGATGCACTTGGTCCCTCACTACTGCACCATGGTCTCCTTACCTGTGAATTGCTTGTGCTTCTGTGATCCCCCCCACCCCCGCCCAGCGCATCACCTTTGGAGTGGATCCCATACCTTGATACAGAGCCTCCTGCAAAGAGGTCTGAGTGCCTTTACACAGGGCAGGCGCCTCAGTCTCAGCCACACAATGGAGGCTGACCACCCTGTGTTAGGAGGGCTACACTAGGAAGCATCTCCAGCTTCCACCCACTACACGCCCACAGGCCCCTCCCTCACCCCCCCACTGTAACAACCAAAAATGTCTCCAAACATTACAAAAACTCCCCTGGGGGACAAAAAAGGCTCTGAATGAAAGGCACTGCCTTAATCAGAAACAGATTTAATCAGTGATAGGGAATGATATAATTCAATGGGGTCCATGAACTTGGCAAGGTTACTTAGGGCCTTGACCCCCAGAAGCTCATGCCAGGGAAAAGAGGGACAAGGCTGGGACAAAGGGCTACAGGGGCTCACTCACTGACAACAACACATACTAATACCTCCTGAGGACATGTGTTCACCCCATGTGCTGAGCTCTTGCATGAATTGCCTCATCAGCTTCCATGAGATAGTCTAAAGTGACCCCATCTTGTCATTGGGGAACCAAAACTCTACAAAGGACAAATAGATACCTTGAGATCAAACAATTGGCTAGCACTGAAGTCAAGATTTCAACCCAAGCCCATTCAGTCCAGACCCAAATTCTCTGTATCAACCCAGTGGTGCCAGGGTAGGTGACATCCAGCTCTTCCTCGACCTTCCTCAGCTCAAGTGGGGAAACAGTCCATATCCAGGTTTCGCTCTGTATGCCTCTTCCCAAACTTGGGCTTTCTCTAAGAAGCCAACCCTTTAGAAGGCAACTCGGTGGGGTGTCTGGCTAGGAGTTCCTGGCCAACAGCCTCAGGACCGAATGCAGCCCCAGAGCCCACGAGGAGCCCACCACCCTCAGTGCCTGCAGACTTCAGGAAAGGAAAGAACGCAAATTCTGAATGCATAGAGCTTTGGGGTTTTGTTCTTCTGGAAAAACAAAATGTCAGCAGCTTCATGTGGGATCCAGGAAGCTTCAATCGCATTCCAGGACTAGCTCTCCATGAGGATGGAGGGGTGGAATTTAGGGCAGAATCTGGTTTTTTCCTTTCCCCTTGCTTAAAGGATCTGAGGAATTTTGAGAAACAAAAGACAACCAAGTTCCAAAAATGCACTGACAGCGTCTCTTTAAAACACACCCAAGCCCAAGATGAACGCTAGAACGACAAGATACTGCACTGATTAATTATTAAGAACACATTGTGTGCGGTTTGACAGCTATGCCAGAGTGGTCTGCTTCATAGTGATTAAACCTCAATAAATGTGGTTCTAATAATGAGCTGGTATTGAATTATCAGACAATGGCAGCTTTAGTAAATCTTCATTAGTTTTGCCTTTTGAGGCCTTCATTTAAATTCTGAGCCGTACAGACGCCATTCCCGAGCCCAGTAGGAGCCCCCTGGACTCATGACCCCCCAGCCCCACCAACACAAAGCTCCAGGCCACAGGTGCTGGCCGGGCCACCAGCTGGGGAGGGGTTAAGGATGGAATCAGGGGCTGCCCAGCTTTCCTGGGAAGTTTGCGTTCCAATACTCAGAACCAGCTTTCTTCAAACTCCCAGGAAGGAGGGTCCCTCCCACACCCCCCAGGCCAACAGCTAGATAGGGGTTGAACATTATTACTTCTGAAATGCAGCATTCTTCCATGATTCAGGCAGAGCTCCCTGCAACCTGAAGTGAGGAGTTGCTGCAAGAGGCACTGGGGCAGAGGCACGAAGGGGTGACAAGCCAGCCACCCTGGGCTGCCGCCTGCTCCCCCAGGGTAAACAGTCTGCCTGGGCACATGGACCTTGCTTCAAAAGGCCCACAATTACTCGTTTTATTGCTCAGAGTTACAAGATGATGCTATCTCCAAAGAAGGTGACAGCGAGTTAACAGATCCGTCCCTGAGGGTGCCTGGCCCAGACTCAGTGACTCCCTTCTCCAAACAGAGATGCAGCCACAATTAGGCACCTTCAGAAGGAGACACTTCTCAGCTTTGGGGAGCCTGCAGTCTGCAAAGCGCTGGTCTAGGCACCCTTTCTGTGAACATTTTGGTACTAATTAACTCCTAATTTGGGAAGGGGGAAAAGGGGTGTCTCTTTCAAGAATTTCTCCCTCCGGAGATGGCATCTCGGAGCAGCAGCATTTGGCAGTAAAACACAACAAATGTCAGAGCAGAGTGGCTGCAGGGCTCTGGGATTTATGACTCTGTTCCGGAATGCTGGTGGAGCCCTGGCAAGAGACTGATTTCAGATCAGAATGGATTTGGATAATTAGGCAAAGTCAGTGAGCCCGTCCCAGAGGCTCTACCCCGACCCACCTCTGCCATTAACTTATTGTATGGCCTTGGGCAATTCCTTCTCCTCCTTGTGTCTCAATTAACCAGTGTATCTAAAATAAAAGTGTGGAATTCATGTTTTCTTAAGGTTACTCCCAGCCCTCAAAGTTCAGGGTTCTAAGAGTCTAAGAATTAGCAAAGTTCAATGTTCTAAGATCCTAAAATTCTAAGAATTAGCAAACTTCTCTCTCTCTCTCTCTCTCTCTCTCTCTCTCTCTCTCTCAATTAACAAATTAACAGGACCTAAAAGCCACATAATAAGGGGCAATCACCAGAGAATGGATGAATTATAGAACCCCCAACCATCAGCCCGTTAGCAAGCGGCCCTGCTGGCTTCCTTTCTGCATTTAACAACAGGATGGCCTCATTCTTGTTCACTGTAAGCTCTGCTCAGGAAGGAGAAGGGGCACCATCTGGGGAAAAGGGCCTGACACTCCTCACCCCTTCTCAGCCCATGAAGATCACCTCCAAGGGTTCCTTTGGGGAACGAGCCTCAGAACCTTTTCATCTGGCCATCACTCCCTAAAGCTTGAGGTTCCTGTTCCAACAGTGAGCTCGCTGGAAGTTTCCATTCAAGTTCCAGGGTAGGACCAACTGGAAGATGTGGGAAGTCCTGCTACCTTCCTTCAGGCTAGCATGGCACTGGATGGTGGTCTGATATTGTTAAGTATCACTCTACAGATTCCATCACCCTTGGGAAAGACCAAGGCTGTACATCTGCTCCAGAAGCTCTCAGACTCTATTAGGAACCCAGAACCTGAATGCCTTTACACATCCATAGTTGCTGCACTGTGCCTGAGATGTGCTCCACCCTACCATGATGTCACTGGCTCTCCTTCTTCACTCCCTAGGAACACTGCACAATGACATATTCTATCTCTAAGCTGTGAACCTGAATACTCTCACACGCTTGGGAAGAAAATGGAATTTCTTCCCCATGTGTATAATCCAGGTTCTTGTCCTCCTCCCCTTTCTTCTCCATGAAGAACAATACTTGTCTTTCTTGTGATGTCCCTGTGCTTGAGAGTTACCACACAGATAGGACACAAAGCCAGATTCCTTCCCTCCACCATTCTTCCCATGAAGTATTTCATGATTGTAATGTATGCTCCAGTTTCCATGGAGAAGCAAGAGCCTCCTCTTTCCCTAGCACAGTTCTAGGTACAGAAGAGTGTTTGATGGCTACTATTGTGAAAATCTTTAAGTGACAAGTTCCAGGCTGCTGGTGCCAAACAAGCTCTGAGACGTTGCTATGGGAGTTAAGACAGCAAGGAAATCTCCTGGAAGGAGGACTGGAGTTGAACTTTGGACACAAGCAGCACTTGGGCACTAGGGGTACAGCCCAGTGGTAGAGGTATGTTTAGTATGTGTGAGGCCCTGGGTTCTAACTCAGCATTTAACAACAAAAAAAAAAAAAAAAAGAACAGTGGTACTCGGAGGAACAGACAACTTCTGTACTCCATGGCTCCCTCTATCACAACTCATAAGGGTGCCTGTAATGGTTGCTTGACCCCTAGAGCAGACAACAGGAAGATGCCACCTATGGGTGAGTGTGGAAAAGCTCCTAACCCAACTTGAAAAAGGCCAGTAAACCCATCCTTTAAGGGGCAGGTATCCTCATGGACCTTGCTTGGGATGTCCACCAAAATCTTCTGTGCACAGCTCCTTTTATCTCTGCTGGCCACACCACTGCATGTCTTTCTAAGCAGCAACCCCCATCACCAACCCTCTACATAAAATTCACAGTTCTTGCCAAATATTTTCTCCATCAAGCAGTGTTTAACAACATGAGCACAGCAAACAGGTCACAAACAGATCAAGTATCATACATTTGTTTTCAAATCTTGGAGATAGTTTCCAAATCATCTCTCTCTCTCTCTTTCTCTCTCTCTCTCTCTCTCTCTCTCTCTCTCTCTCTCTCTCTCTC
>NDGN011543243.1:0-13980 GCA_002564285.1 Tympanoctomys barrerae
GTAGGCTTCTCAAAAAACCCAAGAAATGAAACTAGAGATGTGAACACCATTCTCAGGACTCTATTCCTTGTCTTTCCTTAAGTTCCTATTTGTCTTTTATTCCTCTGTCTGCTTAGAAGCCTCAGTCCAAGGCTGAATCACTGCCATTTGCAAATCCTGGATTAATATTCTCACATCTCTACCACCAGAGATGAAAGGGCTAATGCCTTTCACTTAAGTTTAAGTCCTTGGGAGGAGTCTGATTGGCATGGAGTGTCAAGGACCTCCTCCTTGGCCTAATCACTGTGCCAGCCACAGTTTACTACGATTAGTAACCACTATGAAATGTAGGGCATTCATTGCAGAAGGGAAAGGTACCAGGTGAACCAAGCAGAGCACAAGCAGTACAATAGATTAAACGGCTATGAGTCCCTCTTAAAGTTCTGACCCACCGGCCAGCCAAATAGTTCAGCGGACTAAAGCACTCACTTAGGCAGAGTGCAGAGGCCTCGGTTTGATCCCTGGTGTGCTGTGCCAGCCCTGCCCCACAGCGACGCACTAAGGCAACAATTTAGACTGGACGTGATGGTACACACCTGTAACCCCAGCACTTAGGTGGCTGAAAACAGGAGAATAACTATGGGTCCGATCTACATAGTGAGACCCTGTAGACCCTTTACCCCATAGACCCTGTGCTAAAAACAAAAAAATTGTGAACTACTTGTAACAGTACCATTGTTTTATTTTTTGCAAAGACTGGAGGTGAATTGTTTTCTAATTATGCAACTTGAATGCCATCCAGAGAGTAAGAATCCACACAGCTAAGACATTCCTGCTCTTTATGATCCCAGCACTGGGTTTTTTTTCAAAATGCTCTGTATCACTAAGAAATATATTCTGAACACACCGTAGTTATCAAGGATCATCAACTCTTAAGATATTCCTCTCACCAAGAAGGGATTCCCTGATACAGCCAATAAAAGCAGTAGAGTTGATTATTTATCTTTAATATAGAATTATATTAAGCCTATTCAGTGTCACAGAAACACTCTTTAATTGATTCTGCAGCATCTTTGAATTTACATTAGAAAAGCAAAATCACTTGTTTAGTATTGCACATAAATATCATCCATATTCCAATCATGAATTTTATTGTAAAAAGTATTCATTTAAATGTGAGCACTTTGCAACGATTAATACTTTTGCAAACATGTATTTTCATGAACTTGAAAACTCTGGCAAACTCTCTCACTAGAGGGCATTTTATTTTATTTTTATTTTAATGTATTTAGTACTGGGTCTACAGAGTCTCACTACACAGAATGGACTCGTGTAGTGAAACCCTGTAGTGAGATCCTCCTGTTTTCAAACTCCCAAGCCCTGGGATTACAGGCACGCACCACCATACCCAGTGTCATACACAGTATCAGTGTGCCTTGGGGGCAGGGCAGTAGGGCACCCCAGGGATCAAAGCCTGGTCCTTCGCACTTGCCTAAGCAGGTGCTTTATTCAGCTGAGCTATCTGGCTGGCCTTGGAGGGCATTTTAGAATATCGTTTTTGAAGACACTCAGTGTATACATGACAGAACAGTATTATCTTTAGCACTGGGCCCATTTCTAATAGTGGCATCTGTTTATTAGAGAAACAATATGATGTGTTTGCTTAAAAAATGGTTTTATGTACAAAACGACTCACTCAGACATAAGAAATTAATGTGTGACAGTGAAAAAATTAGCTTGGAGAAAGATTAGAGATACATTTTACAGCATTTGACATATGCCTACACTCGGCTAACTCCACTTCTCTTGGAAATTAAAACACACTCCTAGATGAGAAGTGCTATAAGGGCAACGGTATGAATGGCAACGCAGGGACTCCAAGGACCCACTAATTTGAACGATGTCTGTAGTGTGGCCCACAAGCCAACAGTCCATTCTCTTGCCTTGAATACAAATGTAAAGAGTTGGGAAATTTAGATTGGAAAGAAATCCACTTCAGAAGCAGCTGTTCCTAGGGAAGTTTTAAATGTTACCTTTGAATAATTTGGCAGCATACGATGTCTTCTTAAATATATTGAACAAGCTGTTGGTTGATCGGCTGCCACATTCTGTACTCCATGTCCCGGGAAGGTAAGCAAAACTTTCAGGTTGCTTCACAGAAATAAACATTGGCATCCTAAATAAGAGAAAGCCATTTGTACATTATTCATTTAGTCATTCAATAAATATTAATTAGTGCCTACAAGCCTAGAGGTGTGAAAAAGCCCAGCAGGTTTAGAAACCTACAGGCGAATCCGTGTGCGTCGTGAGTGGAGCACGGTGCTGCTAATTCTAGAAAGGTCAGGTGGAAGAGGGGATCATTTGCCTCATTCAGGGGCCTGGCTGCACCCTAAAGTTAAGGAACCAAGGAATCATTTTACTGGAGGAGTGATGTGATTAGATTTATAAATAAAAAGGGTATCTACAGTGATAGTAGAAAGCTTTGGTTTCCAATTTTCCATTTGGGATAGGATCATCTATGAGGGATTTAAACATGCCAAGGTCCAGCTTCTACCTCCCAAATGATTTCTGTATGAATAGGTTCATGTAGGATGCCAGCATAAGGGCTTTTAAAAAATGCCCCATATAGAGGCAAGGTTGGAGAGACACTTAGAAAAGACAGACTGGAGCCAAATTAATGGTACTAGAGAAAGCGCAATGCAGGAACTGCAAATCGCACCAGATAAAATTTCGTACAAGAACAAGAAATTTAGTGAGTTGGATTTACCAGGAGTTATCTCAAAATAATGAGTATAAATAAATTGGTACTTCAGGAACTAGCCACATGGCTCCACCATGTGGATAAATTGTGATGTACCAAGAGGCTGAGTGCTTTTAATTACAGATCCTGAATGCTGATAATATGAGGATGCTAATAAGCATGAATAAATAATCTAAAAGTAATGTGTTCATTAGAAAAATAATGTGAATACTTGGAGTTAAATACTTTATTAAAATCTAACATAGTGTTTTACATGTAAAATTTCTTTACAGTTTTTTCTTAGATACAACATTGATGGAAAAGGTATTCATTTGCATTTATCAGGTCCAAAATCTATCCAATAATAAAATTACCACATATAATTTGAGGTAGAAATAGTGTATAGTTTTTCTTTGAGGTTTTTAAAACATTAAACACTTACAACTTCTTTTTATATCTATTTATAGGACTCCTTGAAAGTAGTGTCATAATCATACTACTCTTATTCTTGAAATATACTGAAATAATTCAGGTTGAAATTTAAACTGAATAGAAGAACAAAATAAATTGACTAATTTTGATGACTGTAGAAGTTTCTCACTTTATTTAACTGTTCACATTATTCTCCCCAAAAGCTGGAATGTGAGATTTTTAATGACAAAACACTTTCATAGTCTGTAAACTTTCATACATGATTGGCTATTGCAATTTATCAATATCTCTTCAAGTAAATTCTGAAAATGAGATTATTAAACTAGGAAATTAACATTGAATTTCTAATTCTCCCGCCTCCAGACAACTTGCACAGTAAGCAGTTTTACAATTCACAATTAAGGTGTACTTTACGTCTCAAGAATGAGTCAAGCTTAAATTTCAGTTCCATAGTCTAATTTAATATAGAAACCCACAGACTTTGATTTGATTGATTTTGACATTGTTTTTATTCAGGAAGACAAATAATCCTTAACACAGAGATGTACTAAAATTATTGAAGAGAAAATAAAATAACTTATTTCCAAAAATATGTCACTGGATATGACATCACTTACTGTGATGATGCCGTCCTATTGTTAAAAAGTGTCTTTTCTAGATGGGGGACAGTCATTATCTTCATAAATATTTAAATACTCTTTACTATATGTAAGGTGCTATATGGTTATAGTATATTTCTAAAAAGTAGTCCTGCTTGGAAACAGTTAAAATCTTTAGGAAGTGTTAAGATAGTAACATACTTTTAAAAATCAGACCAGGACTGGAGATGTAGCCCAGTGATAAAGCGTTCAGTTAGCAAGTGCGAGGTCTTGAGTTGGCTTCGCAGTGCATGCAAGCGCACACACATGCACACACACACACACACACACACACACAGAGGACAACATCAAATAGACAAGCAACACAAAGGAAGTATAGTCCGGAAGTGCTCACAGTAAGCTGAAGCATTTGGAGAGTGTGTGGAAGTAACAGTATGCCCGGATACGGACCCCAAAGAAACTGACATAGGCAGCAGGACGAGGTGTTGGAGTCCACGCTGCAACAAGAGTGAAAGATGAGAAGCCGAGCGTGGTCTTCATTCTAGCAGCAAGGCTCTCACTTAGCCATGTGATAAAAATGGAGATGTGCGGCCAGCATCTTCTGGTCAGAATCAACATTTTAAATGAGGAACTCAGATGATTTGCATGCATATTAAAACTGCAAAAGCAGTGTCTTAGGACAATACTGAGCAAAACATTTTCTATAAAGGGGCAGTTGGTAAATATTTTAGGCTTTGCAGGCCATGTGTCTTTCTCAACTACTGAGCTCTGATTCATTGCCACCAATTCTGTAGTCAAGATCCTAATTCCCAGACAAGGGGAAATGGCTGTATTCCAATAAAATGTTTGATTTTTGTGAGGGTTCACTTTCTGTGCCAATGTGACCAGGTTGGGGGGGGGGGTGTGGGTGCCCAGATAGTTCTTCATCTTTTTTATTTGACTAAAACATAAAGTATCTGTTTTATTTTTTTCCAAATATAGAAACAGAAGTTTGCATATTTTGCAAATATTGCTTGCAAGCAACATTTCTATATACAGAACCTTCTGTCCTAATAGCACATAAACATATTTTTTCTGGCTTTATCTCTATAGGTGTTCCTGGAGGAGAATAATCTTGGAACCAGTGGTCTGAGTGGAGCAGGTTGTACGCTCTGATACAAGTGGGCCCCAGATCAACTGTTGAAAGACAGAATGGGAGAACAAGAAAGACCAGGCAAGCGAGAATTCACTGCCTCTGGCTGTATTCTTTACTTTTACTTCCTCTAGAACTTACACTTTGGTTTGCCTCATTTTCAGGGCTTCAGAGTACTGGAAACACATCTCTAGCCTCCCCAGCTTCAGCTCGCAGAACGCAGTTCAGATCACGGTGTTTCTGAATCCTCACAATTGACAATTATGAGTCAATTCTTTACCATAAATATATGCATAAGGGCACTTCTAGTCCATGACATGAACTAGATATAGGTATATATGTCAGTATTGGATAGTGATGTCCAACAGCTTATAAGAAAAAAGGAGCTACAATATTGAACTTCTTGGGAACTCTAACCATTATAACCAGATATAACCAATATAATAATTTTGGCTCGGACAAAATTATGAAAGAAAAGGATGGCTTTAGGGATTTAATTTCTCAATGGATTTACCATAGAAAGGATCTGAAGATTTCTAGTACACCCTGAAATACTCTGGTCACCTGTAGCTTCAGAACTAAGATCATTAAAAATCAAATGGTGAAGCTTATCATGCAACTGACTGAATTACAACTCAAGTTGAGCTCCAAGTCTCACATAACACATATTGTTAAGGTGACAGCATGTCTAGGAAAGAATGAGAGCCTATAAAATGAAATGAGGATGTGTGGGAAGATCTGGATGAAACTGAGAACATATAGCCCCTCAATTATGAAGGGAATTGCCAGTGGAAAGCCTTTAGCTACCTCCAGTGAAATCAGAACTACCCTCACCCAACCTCTCCACTCTAGAATGAGGGAATTAGATCTCTGATGCCTTCCCTTGCAGCAACTGCTCTGCAAAACAATGCAGATTTTTATCAATACTCATCACTCTCTTCTTTGCTTTTAATCCTAAACACAAGGTACAAATTGTGACCCACAAGAGGTATTCTATGCCTCTGAAGGCTTACTTGGGTTATGTAAGTTACACACTTAGAAATGTAGGAATCACATGTAGGAATAGGTATGGAGAATGTGGGATAATGGTGGAAAGAATATAAAATTGGATTGGGACAAATTTCTTGATATAAACTCACTAAACAGAGACCCTACACCTAGTATTACAGCTCAGAAAGTTGGGAACGCTCTAACAGTTTGGTTGTTTTCACAAACATGTTCCAAAAGATAGCCCATGGTAAGAGAATTGGAGGTGCTGGACTTGCTTTACTTCAATAAGGAAAAAGTGATTCAATGGCTCATGAAGATTGGAATGTCAGAGTGGATTGTCTTTTAAGGCTTACTTACCTACACTGAAAGAGACAGAGGTACAGCTTTCACCAATACTGTAAGAAATAAATTTATGAAGGAAGTTCCTAGTCTCCTTAGAGAACTTCATGATTGCTCTTCCCTGTAAGGTAGAACTCATGCTAGGAACTCACAGGCTCTCAGTCTAGATATGGATTCACCTTCTCCACATATAGCACTTTTACAAAAGGTCTGATCCATGGACTCACAGAATGCCATGTCCACTGGCATTACCTCTGATCACAAAACTTACTTTACCACAAAAGAATTAGGGTCATGGCTTCCATACTTGTGCTGTGTATAAGGCCTTATCTCCTGGCATTCCAAAGCAACTTGTTGGATACAACAGCGGAGTGGGCTATCAAAGACTCAATTATATATCAGCTAGGCCTCAGTACTTTGCAAAGTTGGGACAAAGTTCTCAAGAAAGCTATGCAGGCTCTAAATTGACATTATTGCATAGATCTATTTCTGCCATAGCAAAGACTCACAGGTCTAAGAATCAAAGGGTAAAAACGGGGGTGGATAATGCACTCTTACTCCTACTAGCCTCCTAGCAAAATATATGCTGCCTCCTCCATACTAGTGATGTACCTACCTACTACCAAAACTCACAAAGATCATCACACAAAACAAATTTTTTTTGAAATAGAAAATATCAAGATGAAGAAACAAAATGCAATCTCAGACCTCCAGCCCACACAGTACAAGTCCATGAGACATCAACATAGAAGAAATTGGAAGTCACACACCTGAAATTTTTGAAATGATAACAACTGAAGTAAAGAAACAACTTCATCACAAGAAATCAGATCAGAAATAATCTACCAAGTAAAAAAAGAAATAATAACTACAATGAAAGAATTTCTCACTATCTCTAAAGAAGACAGAGATAAAAAAAATTTAGGAGTATAGGAAAGTTATGGAAACTTTGAATGAACAATGTAGGAAAGAACTAAAATGCATGAAACAGATTCAAAGTGATATACAGGAAATTAAAATTTCCATTGATAGCTAGCAAAACCACTTGAGCAAAACTGGAGATAGACTTTCAGACATTGAAGACAGGATTGCAGCTCATGATAATGCAAAGAAAGAGCTCTTAAAAATAACAAGGAACCAGGAAACAAGGCATATAGAATTTCAATTAGTCATAAACAAAATAAATCTATACCTATACTTATAATAATCAAGATCCAGAAATTCAGCAAAACAGGATTTTGAAAGCTGATAAAGGAAAGAAATATATCACCTATAAAGGAAAGTCCATCAGCATCATGGCAAATTTCTCAACACAAACCACAAAGTCAAGATGAGCTTGGAGTAAACTACTTCAACTCATGAAAAAAAATCTTCCAACCCAGATTGATGTATCCTGCAAAACTATATTTCAAATTAACACAGAAAAATATACTTCCATGACAAAGCACAATTGTAGAAATTCATAACCACCAAACCAAGCCTAAAAAGAGTACTGATATTCTAAAAAGAAACAAAACTGACCACAATTCCAAGAACAACAATATAAAGAAACCACCAAGTAGGACAAGCAATTAAATGAAGGGGGAGGCAGGGAATCAGCAGAAGGAAAATAAATCAATACAAAGATAAGTCAATACATATCAATTGTAACCATTAATGTAAATGGCCTCAATTCACCAATCACAAGAAGCAAACTATTAAGAAACAAAATCCAACAATATGCTGCATATAAGAAACACATTTAACTCAAAAAGAAATCCATAAACTGAAAGTCAAAGGGTGGGAACCAATACTCCATGTCACAGGAACCCAGAAAAAAGCATGGGAAGATATTTTGTTTTCAGACAATGAAACTTCAAACAAGTTATGATCAAAAGAGATAAAGAAGGACTACATACTTGTGAGGGAAAAACTTCAAGATGAAAAGAGAGCAATCATACATATATATGCACCAAATACAGGAGCATCCAACTATATAACATAAATATTAATAGACATGAAAAATCAAATAAGCAGTAACACAATGGTAGTGGGTGACACTAACACCCCACTGTCACAAACAGATAGATCAACTAGACATAACAATTAGCAAAGACATAACAGAACTGAACTAAGTGTGAACAAATGAACTTAGTAGATGTTTTCAGAGTATTCCACCCAACATCAGAATACAGTCTTCTCAGATGCACATGAGATTTTTCTCTAAAATAGACCATATACTAGTCTATACAACATGCTTAATTAAGTAAATGCAAAGGAACTGAAATTATCCCATGAATATTATCTGACCATAGTACAATGAAATTGGAAAATACTGACAAAACCCCCACAATCACTCCATAAATACATGGAAATTAAATAGCACCCTTCTTAACAACCAATGAGTCACAGAAGAAATTAAACAATAATTATAACTAAATAAAAATGCAAATCAGCTTATCAGAATCTGTTGGACTTAATAAATGCAATCCTAAGAGGGAAACTGATAGTGGTAAATTCTCACATTAGGAAAAAAAATAAGCACAAGTAAACAAACTAATGCCACACCTCAAGCTTCTAGAAAAAGAAGAGCAAATCAAGCCCAAAGAATGCAGAAAATGATAAAGATCAGCACAGAAATTAACACAATGGAGACAAAGAAAATGATAACAGTAGTTAATAAATAAAAGGTTAGGTTCTCAGAAAGAATAAATAAAATTGATGAACTCCTAGCTAATCTTATCAAAAAAAGGAAAGAAAAACTCAAATTCATGTGACAAGGAAAGAAAAGGCAAAATTGCTACAAATCTTATGGAAATTCAGAAGATCATCAATACAAACTTGGAAAATCTTTACTCTCATAGCATAGAAAATTTGGAAGAAATGGACAGATTCCTCAAAACATATGAATCCCCAAAGCTGAATCAAGAAGAATTAAAAATTCTGAATAACTCAGTATCAATGAAATTGAAAATGTAATTAAAAATTTACCAACAAAGAAAATCATGGGTCCACTGCTGAATTTTGCAAAAAATTAGAGAATATTTAATGTCAATACCTCTCAAACTCTTTAATGAAATTGAAAGGGGGAAATTCCTCTAACTCACTCCTGAAGGCAAGTCTAGTGTAAAATAACAAAACCAGAGAAAGACCTAACTAAAAAAGAGAACTAGTCTCTAGAGCCAATCTCCCTAATGAACATAGATGCAAAAATCCATTATACATTTCTTAATCCATTCAAACTGACACATCACAATTAACTATCACTAACTATGATCTTGACTAACAATGAGAAGCTGGACTGCAACTCCAAAGAAGTGGAAAGAGAAAGCACTTTTTGAGAAAAGAGGTAAGAGAAAGCACTGGAGATTCTTTAAGACATTGCTGCATACTCTATGTCCAGTAACTAAGGTCAGTGGAAACTTATTCCAATTTGATGTTGGCAGAATTACCGTATCATTTGTCCTCCTGTTGTTGGGACAAAATCCTTCCATCAGACAACTTAAGGGAAAGTTGCTTATTTTGGTTCATGCTTTTTGATGGCGTTCACTCCATCATCAACAGGCTCCAAGTAAAGCCATCAATACAGGAAGTAACACAATGTGTTCCCCACGCCAGAGCAACTATGAAGCAGAAAACAGGGAAGAGTCAAAGAGGAAAGAGCCAGAAGCCATAAATAGGCTCCAAGTTCATGCCCTCATGATCCATTCACATGGAAAGGATCAAGAAGCATGCTTGAGTAATCCCCTTAGTGTCTATCAAGCCAATCACACTGGCAGTCAAGCTTAATCATCATAAGATTTTCAACTTGACACATAAACACATTTCCTCAAATTATACCATGCTTAATCTCCTAATATAGACAATTCTGTTTCATAGATCCTGACTGGGCTTCTCATCCTTTTGCATATTTCTGGGACTCCCAGGTCTTCCTTTGTTGTCTGGGTGGAAACCTCTCTGACCACACAACTCTTGTTTCTGCATGCCTGCAAAACCAGTATCATGTGGACAACATCAAAGTCTGCACGAGCTTGAGCCATAGCCAGGTTGTCTGGGACAACATCTGCCTTGACCACTGAGTGTTTCGATAGCTGGATTCAGGGAATCTTTTGCCACACAGTCCTGTGTGAGCAGCTCTGTGTTTACCTTTTGAAACAATCTTTCAAAGCCTTTTATGCTTTTATATCTTTTAGCCTCCAATAAGAGGAATCTGCCCAATTTCTGATAAGCCCTGAAGGAATCTTATATCTTGTTCCAGTGCAGAGTTGGCCTCTCTTTAGTGTAGCTAATCTTTTCAGTAACCACACCTTCTTTGGCCATAACTGTGCCTGTGCTTCTTTTCTTGCAAAACTGCATTTCAACTATTTTATCACTGCTTTTTGTTCCTGGTTGTCATTGTAGGTTGGCTAAAACCAGCCATCAGCAATGATGCCATACCTTATATATTACACTGCTTTGAAATTTCCTCCATCAGCTTAATTAGCCTGCCACCTTTATATTCAGGCTCACATGAATTTTAGAATGCAGACAAAATGTAGATAAGTTCTTTGTCAGAATGTAACAAAAATGGCCTTCAGCCCATCTTGCAGTCAAGTTCTTATTCCCATGTGAAATCTCATGAGTCTATGCTTACTGTCCATATTCCTATTAGCAATCTGCTCTGCTGAACCCACGTCAGAATCACCCACCTAGCCATGCTAATAATGTCCTAGGATTTCTCTAGCTTGCTTCTCTTGGCTTTCTAAACCCTTCTCCCAATCAGGAGGCCTCTGAATCACATAGTCAGATATAATCACTGTAGTCTTCCCACTCATGGTGACATAGCATAAGCTACACTTTCTATATGCTATACCAACTCTCTAAATCTTGTGGCATGGTGAGGAATTCACTTGATGAACCTCAATCTGATGTAGTCTGAGGAAGCTGATACATGTAGGTGCCACTATAGGACTGGTCTGCTCATTCCATTTTATTTCCATGAGGACTTTATGAAGTCCTTTTTCAAAACTGTACCCATATATACAACTTACTCAATTTGACACTCAAAGTTCTCTGTTAATCTTTCTTGCTAATTCATATCACAGGTAATTCAGCTTATTCTTCACCCAAACTATGCTAATTTGTGGTCATTAGATAGACCTTTGTCACTGCCCTAGCAGAAGCTATCCGTCCAGCATGCTTCTCCCTCACTATCAGTACTTAGTTACAAAAATGTTTTATTCCTCTATGAGGCAGAAATTTAGGCTCAGTAAACTGGCTGGGGAAATGGGTGTGACCTTTCTGTCACAGAGTTCCAAGACACATGCATAGAGCAGTTCCAAAAGCCCAAGGACACTTCTAGACAAGACAGGGCTAGAGTCATCATTGTCAACCCTGTCAAAGATTACTGTCACTGAGAAAAGATATATTTGTACACGTCAGATACTGTGTGCTAACTCTATTAGCACTACCTCTTGGCAATTAATTCCTGGCTTTGATGGTAGCAGTCATATGTTAGTACTTTCTTCCAAATTAGAAAGTTTTAGTTGAATATGCTTGTGATCCATAATAGATCTATTAATCGTGGAGTGTTAGTACATATCACATCTTGATCCTTTTTGCTTTCTCTTCCCTTCTTTCCCTCCTTTTTCCTCCATCCCAGAGCCACTTCTTAATAACTATATGTTGAATTCGGACAACTTACTCTTTAGTATGTGGTTAAACCTTTATACATCAATTTTAAATGTCCCTTAAGAAATCAAACAAAAGAAAACTCACTTCAAATTTAGTTAAGTGTATTTTTAAAATGCTATTTCTTCTCTTTATTCTTTCTCCTTTGGCAGTGTTCTGTTTTGGAAAAAATAGAAATTTGTTATCATGTCATCTGCAAATAATGATTATTTATACTTTTCCTTTCCTATTATTATTCCTTTTATCCCTTTCTCTCATTTAATTTCTCTGGCTAGTGTTTGCAGGATTATACTGGATAGGAATGATGCTAGTAAATATCCTTGTCTTATTCCTGATTTTAGAGAGAAACCATTCATTTCTTGACCACTTAGTAAGATGTTGGCTATGGAGTTTCATAAATAGCTTTATCAGATTGAGATAAAAACTATCTATTCCAATGCATAGAAGACCCAGAAACTCCACTGAAAGGCTTCTAGATATGATATCTAAATTCAGTAGTGTAGCTGTATACAAAGTCAACACTCAAAAATCAATAGCATCTCTGTACACAAATAACAAACAACTGGGAGTGAAAGTAGGGAAACCACACTTTTAGAGTAGCATTGAAAACAATGAAATACTTTAGAATCATTCTAACAAAGAAAGTAAAAGACTTTTACATTGAAAACTTTAGTACTGTGAAAAAGGAGATCCAAGAGGATATCATAAAATGGAAAGGTATATCCCTTGCTCTTAGATAGAAAGAACCAACATAGTGGAAATGCCCATACCATTAAAATTCTTGTACAGATTTAATGCAATCCTGATCAAAATACCAATAGCAAACCTCACAGAACTAGAGAAATCAGGCCTAAGATTCAGCAGGAACAAGAAGAGACCAAGAATAGCAAAAAAGTTCTGTGCAACAAAAGCAAGGGAGATGCATCATAATCACTGACTTGAAACACCACTACAGGGCTACTGTAATGAAAACAGTATGATACCAGAAAAAAAAATCTAGGGAATCAATGGAACAAATTAGAAAATACAGAAACAAGTTCATCACACTCAGCCACCTTATCTTTGACAAAAGGGCCAAACACCTCCACTGGAAGGTATGATGGTGTTGCAAAAACTGGCCTTTCACATGCTAAAGTCTGAAACTAAACCCATGCCTATCATCACGCACTAAACTAAAATCAAAAGGTATCAAAGATCTAAATACTAAAGCAGAAATGCTAGATACTCTGGAAAAGAAACTAGAACTCCTAAATACATTGGTTAGCAACTTTATGAACAAAATCCCAATTGCACAAGAAACACTTCAAAGAATTAAGAACTGAGATCTCATCACATCAAATAGCTTTTGTATAGCATATAAAAATAAAACGTCACCAATACAGTGAAGAGACAACCCACAGAATGGGAAAAAAAAATTTCAAGCTCATCCTCAGACAAAGAACTAATGTCTATAATATATTTTTAAAAATTGGAAAAAAAATCAATCATCCCCCAAATTTAAAGATCCAATCCAAAAAAGGGTATTTAAAATGAATAGCACTCTTCAGAGGAAGAAATAGAAAGAATAAAATATGAAAAAAATTTAACATCTCTAGTTATTTGAGCAGTGCACGTTAAAACAACAGTGTGACTCCATCTCACCCCAGAAAGAGTGGCCATCATCACAAACTCAGACAAAACTAAATGCTGGCTGGACTGCAGGGAGAAAGGAAGCCTTCTCCACTGTTGGAGGGAGTGGACTGGCGCAACCACCACGGAAAGCAGTGTGGAGACTCCTCAAGAAACTGAAACTCAGGGTCTCATTTGATCCAGCTATTTCTAGTCTTGGTACTTTCCTGAAGAATTTAAAGCATCATGTACACTCTTGTACGCACACCTATGTCTCTCGCCACACAGCTTGTAATAGCTAAGTCTTGCAAACAGCTGAAATGTCCATCAGCCAATGAATAGATAAAGAAGTCATGATTGTTTTACTACTAAGCCATAGGGAAGGATAGTTGAGTATTTTCTAGCTGAAAGGATGCACCTTGAGACCCTACTCTTAAGTAAAAGTTTAATATGACATGGTTCCTCTGGTGTGAGAAAGGAGTATCCTTTTTTTTTTTTTTTTTTTTTTTTTT
>NDGN011543246.1:8557-25626 GCA_002564285.1 Tympanoctomys barrerae
AGAGAGAGAGAGAGAGAGAGAGAGAGAGAGAGAGAGAGAGAGAGAGAGAGAGAGAGATTATCTAAAAAGGACTAAACTGACACCAATATTTCCATTTATGATACTGGAAATAGAGTATCCATGGAGCATTGGAAATAAGACTACCCTTTGAAGGGGGTTTTGAAATATAAATTGTCACTCTATGTTAATATATCCAATCAAATTATGTTCATTCATGACAGCAAGAAATTCATACTTTTAGATGTGCAAAATCGAAGGAAGTACCAAGGGAGAGAACTTAAGGAAAGCATTGGCTTCGAGGCTGACGCTGCAGAAGGCCAGGAGAGGCTGGCCGGGCCAGGCCGCCCTCTCCCGCCCGGGCAGGCCTTGTGCAGCAGCGCGGGATGGGAGGTCTGGGCGGCCGGACATGCGGAGACCCAGCTCCGCGCAGCACGCAGCTCCGGCCACACGTTCTTGGAAACATAAGCACAGCGCGTTGCTTCGCTTGGAGAAAAAAATGCCGCCAGCCCAGGCAGGAGGCTTCTATTATTCGTGTAAGCATCCGGGCGGCAAGTCTTGTGTGATCTCAGCTCTGTGGTGCAGAGAAACGCGGCTCCAGGCAGCAGCCAACCCTGAGGCCGCAGGGCCAGGCCTTGCAGGGATGGAGCCGACCCTGAGGCAGCCGGGCCAGGCCTTGCATGCAGCTCCCTGGGATGGAGCCGACCCTGAGGCAGCCGGGCCAGGCCTCGCATGCAGCTCCCTGGGATGGAGCCGACCCTGAGGCCTCGGGTCCAGGCCTCGCACGCAGCTCCCTGGGATGGAGCCGACCCTGAGGCAGCCGGGCCAGGCCTCGCATGCAGCTCCCTGGGATGGAGCCTGTAGGCTGCACGCACGCACATGCTGCGCTCCAAGGGCGGAGAGCAGTCGCTCGAGCCTCAGTGCCCAGTCGCGGGGCGGGTCTGCAGACGGTGCTAGAGCCTGCGGAAGTGGCACCTGGACATTTCCAAGTAAAGCAAGACTCATCAGTTTCCAATTCTCCTTAAGAACTGATGTTTCTTACTCATTTCCTTTCGAAAGCAAAAGGGCATACTACTAAATGAAATACCTAGGAAGTGTTAAGAATTAAAATTTCTCAAATTTTAGCTAATTCAGGAAAACTGGCATCATCATACACGGTTTGCATAAATCCTAACGTTATTTTACAATGTGAGATTTTCTTTATTGATTTGTCTATTTCACCATAAAAGAAATTCACAGTACTATTCTTCCCAAACATGACAACTAAAGGTTCTAACGGATGACCTGTATAACAGATGTTGCAGAAATATAAGTAGATATTAACATTTTTAAGCTTATCACAGACTCAGAAGAACAGAATATACAGATTACGTCAGGAAAGATAATGAAGCCCCAACACTTTTAACCAATGAAACTGTAAATTCAAGAGGGTGAGGACAGCTGTCTGTCTTGGTCCCTGCTGAGCCCTGGCACGGGGTGCATGTTGGGCCTGTCCTGCCACCCAGCAAACTGTGCAGTGCACAGCCAGTAACTGCAGGTCATGGCACAGCATCATGTAGAATAGATGGGGCTGGCGAGATAGTGTAGTGGGCTAAGCACCTGCTCAGGCAACCCGGGGACCAGGGTTCGATGCAGCACACGCGCCGTGCTCGCCGACCCCCAGGCAGGCTGAGCCGGCCACGGAGTTGGGCCTGGCTGTGCACGCCTGTAATCCAACCACTGCGGCGGCTGAAAACAGGAGCACCACTATGAGTCCGAGCTACATAGTGAGACCCTGTACCCAATGCATAAAATAAATAAAACAACATAGATGAACACAGCGTTTCTTCTTCCTGGAGCACTTAAAACATGTTGCCCCAAATGAGAACATTTAGCATATACAAATTTCAGACAGCAAGCTTAGGTGCCGCTCCAGGGTGCATTTGACGCTGTTCGATGCAGGCTGCCTGTCCCGCCGCAGAGCCACATCACCCGTCGGGACTCCGCTTTCTGTCCCTTCCCACTGAAACTACATAAAGTGTATCATATTAAATTTGCTACAAGTGAAAATCCAAATAAGACAGGGAGGAAATACTTAGGAGAATCATCTATATAAATCATTCTGGAAAACTGAAATCAAAATTTAGCCAAACAGATACTTGGTGGAAGTGCAGCCAAAGAATAGTTATAGAGCCCTGACCATTTAAGTTGAAATCTAAAGAAAAACAAAGGTTGAATAAGGCTGCCCAAATGAAATTAAAATGTCAGGTATTTTAACAAATGAGCACACATCAAAACATGAAAAAATAAGAATCAAGTAATATAATGTTCTAAATCTTTAATAAGTAAGCATCAAACATGACCAACTAAAATTGACAAAAATAGTAGTGTAAGTGTAAGAATTACCAAGTAAAGAATAATAACACTCAAAAAAGCTGGGTAATGAAGATTGAGAAGAAAGTAGTTAAAACAGAAGTTAAAAGAGTATAAAGAAAATTCTACATAGATATAATGATTACCATTAAAGCAGCTCTCTCCCTCTCTCTCTCTCTATCTATATATTCACAAAACTGAAACTAAACAACATAGTGATGATCTTAAAACTGTAAAAAGTGGTAAAATTATATATTAAATTATATAATATAATAAATAAAGCCGAGGAAAAATGACTTCAACAATTGTAAATAAGTTACAAAGACGTTAGTAATGCATCATGAATAATTAACTCCATATGATATATGAATGTCATACAACAAAATCATTTCAAAGAGCTTAAATAAATATTTGGATAATAGGTTACCAGGGAAACAGGATAAAACAAAGCAGAGATGTTTATCAGACCAAGTGAATTGGGGGTTAACACTGAATAACACAAAGAAAAAACTTGTCACAAAAGCTAAACATCATGATAGAGATGTAACAGTCAAGTATCTTTGTAATACTGCAGTAATTATTTAAAGCATAACTCGTAGGACGTAGAAGAACATGCTACATCATTAGTGCTGAAGGGCTTGTGTTCTCATGTTCTAAGGCCAGATCGAGTGAGCAGAGACAGAAGCGGCTGAGAAGACCCCGCACCAGCCAGCGCACGGCGGCTGCAGCGCCTTCACAGCCGTCTCCAGAGCTGGAAAGGAGCAGAATTCGAGTCTGCTGGCCTCCCCAGAGCCCAACAAATAATTCTGACTTCCAAAAATTACATTTTTATGTAAATACAGCAATGATGCAAAAAAGACCTCTTTAGAATGAATGTCATATAAATTGACAAGTATGGTTATCAATGGCGACTGTTACCACAGAACTCAACATGATGTGAACTATGCAAGAATGTAATGAGGTTTTCTTTTAATCCAACAGTTCTCCACAATTAGAATGTTCATGGAGACAGTCAGTGCCTGAAACACTTGCTATTTCTTTGTTTTCTTTTTCTTTAGCAACATTCCCTTTACTAGTTAGTTTGAAAGGTTTGATTAATTGTGTTCAACCATAAAAATCAAACTGCGCCATAAAACACTGGAAGTCCTTCCTCCTACTAGCTTCCCTGTGCACGACAATGTCTCTCTATGCCTACTCCCCACTCTATTCCCCGGCTGGTAGCTACTGTCTACCCTTAATTTCCATGAGATCAACCTACAGATGCATTTAGCAAAGCTTCAGTATTCATTCTAGACATACAGAAGAGCACTCAAAGCAGCAATAACTATTGTCTTAAACAACAAATTTAAATTTTATTTATTTATTTATTTATTTATTTATTTTTGGTGGAGCCAGGGATTGAACTCAGGCCCTTGTGCTTGCCAGGGAAGCCCTTATTCCATATTCCACTGAGCCATCTCCCCGGCCCCGAAATTTGAATTATATATAGGCGTGCACACACCTCGGTTCATGAATGCTTCTGTCTGCAAAAAATTCGGTTTGCAAACAAAAACATTTGACAAAAGTTTGCTTTTGTTTCCAAACTCCACTTCAGGGAAAAAACACAACCATGGCCACCTTTCCCACAGACTCAAATGCAACCCTCTTCTCCCAAATCATAAAACAAATCAAGCTTATAAACAGGTATCATTGCGCATTGCATACAGTAAGTAGGAAGTACAGTAATAGATTTTTCCTCTAGTCAAGTTGTGTTGCTGGCATTAGCCAAAACACTAAAAATGAAAAGTTCAGTTCTACAACTTTGAAAAAGGAACAAAACTACCACTATTTATATTAAATGCATAGCTAGAAATCCAAATGAACTCAGGAAATAACAAAACTAACATATAGATTTGCATAACTTTTGCACATGCTTAGAAGCCAGTCAGAAGATATAATTAAAGAATCTCATCTTATACAACAGCTATCAAATCAAACAGTGTACCTAGACATGAACTTAACAAGAGACTGTATGTATCCTTCCTGGAGAACTCTTTACTCCCATTGGACAAGATGGTGGTTGTCAGTAAATTGAAAGCTAAGTTACAACCAGCATCTACAAAGTGTATGTTCCTCCAAAGATAACTTAAGTAAAAGTTTTCTAGCTTTTATCATAAGGAGGATGTTGGGAGCCTTAGGGGACGCCTAAGGCTGTCCTTGTCCTGTCCTTCGAGCCAGAGTGGCAGGGCAAGCTGCCTGCTCTTTTCTGGCCACAGATAGAAGTCCTGAGGCTGATGACTGCTGAGGCTGCTCGCAGGGCACGTAGGACCTGCTGAGCGCAGTAAGGCACCTGGGGCAGCCACAGCTTCCTTCCTGACCCCCATCTAGTCTTTGAAGGAATGCTCTGCTTATCCTAACAGACTGTGGTCACCATGCCTGTTCCCAGAAGCACCCGTGCCCTTCGCCCGCTGTCTTTGACACAGATGCAGGCAACACACATGAGGTTCTGGCTGCCTCGGGCCCCCCAGGTCTGCACTTCGGGCCCCCCAGTGCTGCACCTCCACTGTGCCTCTTGCTCTTTCTTCTCACCATGTACAGCAACAGTTGGCAGGAGACTGGGGATTCTGCAGGGGACCCAGCAACTGGCATGTGGAAAGTGTCTCTGATACCAGGAGAGTTGGCCTCAATGTTTACTTTGAAAAATAATTGTTTCTTTATGTTCTTATACTTTATTTGTTATTGTGTATTACATGTCAGTAGTGTAATCATTTTAAATGAATACTTTTTTAAAAATTTAATTTTATTTTGAAGAGTAAAAACGAAAGGAAGAACAAAAATCAGAAACAAAGATGGAAACAGGGTAACATACAACAATACATGTTACAGATTTTCAAAACAAGAGTAGCTAATCAACAATGGTTGATATGTTAGGTATTTTTTAATCATCAAATCTGTTGCTCAGATTAACAGATATAGCTGTGTAAGATTGGACATATGATTGAATATTACCACTTGCTTCCAAGAAATCTTAATTTTTTGCTATTGTCTTCTTTCTTCTCTTACCTTTTAAAAAATTTCTTTTAAAGAGAGTACAGTAATGATACGACATTAGAAATGGCACACACTTAGAAGACTAAGATGACAGGCATTCAAGCACGGCTTTTGTATTACACATTGCTGTCCTCGATATAGTTGCCTAGATCACGGGTATCAGCCTACAGAGTTAGTCAAGGTGAAAATTCTACAATTAAGTGTTATGTTGAGGTGATTGTAATAAGAATTTCCATCCGTTTTTGAAAATAGCAATTAATGAAAATAAGTTTTAAAAACTCAGTGAAGAAAGAGTAAGTCTATTAAATATTGGACTACACTACGAGGCTCAATAATAAAGCACCATGGTGGCCAGGCCTTCAGTGGATCATAAGAAGAGAAAAGAAATTCCAGACAGAGACATAAATGTGATAAGAGTTCAAAATATGGTGTGGCTGGGGAGATAGCTCAGTGGCATAAGTACCTGCCTAGTGAGCACAAGTTCTGACTTCATCTTCAGTCAAAAAAAAAAAAAAATACCAGTAAGTTATTTTTTTCTTTTAAATAAATAATGCTGCTGCTCCATATAATTTAAAAATGGCTAGTACTTAAAAATAAACAAAACCAAAGAGAAGCCCCAAAACCAAAACTAAGTGTTGGCAAGGATACCGAGGCATTGCGATTCTTGGCGCTTGGAGGGAATTTAGAGAGTGGTAGCTACTGCTAAAAACGGGCTGGCAGCTCCTATAAAGCACACAAAGCGGAGTTGCCATGTGATGTAGTAGCTCTATCTTGCGGATTTGCCTTACACAACCTAAGACACATCTGTGCACTCTTGTCTGCGGCAGCGTATGCACAACAGCCAAAAGATAGACGCGATCCCAGCGTCCACTGACAGGGGAGAGGAAGAGCGCTGTTGCCGCAGTCTGCCGCGTGGAGTTAGACAGCAATATTGCAGGCAGTCAGACAGTGCTGGGTGCTCAAAGGACCCAATATGGAAGGCTAGATTCCTTGCAACCTTGGGAGAGACGGAGACCAACACTGTGGGCCAGACCTCAGGACAGAAGATTAAGCCAAGGCGCCCACATGCCTCCCTAGGGATGGGCATGAAGGTCTGAGATTCTGAGCAGGAGGACTCACTGAGCAGCGCCCTACTGCAAGAACCTCTCCCTGTTCTGTATTCATGTCTGCTTGCTGTGTGACTCACTTCCCCATTTCATCTTGATTTAATCAATTTTACCTCAGCAATGGTGCGTGTAATCTTATTGATGGACCATAGTTTTGTCCCACCTCATGCCTGTCTTGGAAGTTCCCATTTTTCCCACTATAGACCCGCCTCACCTCATGGTTTTGCTTATAAAAATCCTTACAAAAGGTAGGGTCCCTGGCAACCCACTCAGGCCCCCTTCTGTGCCCCTCGGAGACAGAAGCTTTCTTTCCCCCATCAATATACTCTGCTCTTCACCTCCATTGTCCCTAAAATTCATTCTTCAGTTTTAGGGAACAGGAACTCTTCCGGGGTTTCATTCCCCGTATCAATATGTTGAACATACAAATAATACGGTGTTGCTCAGTCTTTAAAAGGAAGGATATTTGCACAGACTGCAACATAGATGAATTCTGAGAAAGTATTCCATTGCAGCAGGCACCTCCAAAGAATCTATTCCGTGATTACTCTCCTACCTGCTCCTGGAGTAGTGAAATTCTCAGAACCTGAATGTGCAGAGTCTGCCAAGAAATGCACACACTCTTCCGCAGCTCCCCATGCTGATTAATACCCAGCCGCTATTGGCAGCGCTGCGAGCACCTCTTGTAATTGCAGAGGCCAAAGGCAGCTTGTGTTAATCTCGTAACGATTCAACCAATGTAGTACTTTATTTGTGGAATTTGCTTTTTCTGATGTGTACATTTTTGGCAGACTCTATAGAATGGTTGTTGCCACGTATTTTGGTGCTGTTTCCAAAATTAAAAACTGGTTTGCAGAAGGATGGTGAGGTTGGTGTCACCGCAGCATCAGTGTACTTAGTACCATGAAACGATACACTTTAAAGTAGTTAAGAGTGTAGTATTCGTATTATGTGGGTTTTGAAACAAAAGTCATACATGAAAGATAAGACAGGTAGTAACCATCTAGGAAACAGATTAGATCCTTGTTTCATGTTATGCACTGGAGAACAGCCAAGTGGTTCAAGGCAGTTTTAAGAGGAAAATATCTATGAATAAATGCTGCCTCAAGACAGGAAAAGTAAAAAAAAAAAACAAAAACAAACAAACCAGGAAAAGTATTTCAATAACAAACCCATTACCTAGGAACAAGAACAGAAAAAGATGAAGAAAAAGTTATGCCCAAAGTTTGCTAGAAAAGAACAAAATATAAGACCTTAGAAGAACTAAGTAAAATAAATATTAGAAAATACTAAAAACTATTTTTTCACTCAAAACTAAAATAAATTGAAAGCCTTTAAACTAAGAAAAAAGAGACTCAAAATAAAATTTTAAAAGGGAACAGTTACAGAAATACATAAGGAGATTGAATCAGTAACAAACACTTTGTATCAAAGAACATTCCAGAACCAACTGGCTTCACACTGGATTCTACAAAATGTTCATAAAGAATTAATGCAGATTTTTTTTTAATTCCTGAAAAATTGAAGAGGAGAAACTACTTCCAGATACATCTTACCAGGCCAGCATTACCCACATTAGAGCCAGACACAGATAAGCAGTAGCTCAGCATTCTGAGTGTACAGACTCACTCTTGTAAATAAAAGGAGGATTAACATGAGAGGCGGGAAATTCTGTACTGCCTTGAGACAAGGAAGGTCTTTCTGGACACATTTTTGCATCTAAGAGTATGCAGGGTAACCCTGCACATTCACGTGGTCTATGAGGAGCTAGAAAGCAAAGGCAGGGCAGAGAGAACGTCTGCGATTTCCTCAGAGGCCGGCTCCCTTCGTGCAAGAGGATCCCACAGCGGCCGGCCCAGGCACATGACCGAGGCCACGCAGGGCGGGCGCTTCTCGGAGCCTTCCCCTGTGGCGTCCGCAGGCCACTGCAGGCCACGGCAGGCCACACAGGTCATGGCAGGGCACGGCAGGCCACCACAGGCCACAGCAAGGCACGGAAGGCCACGGAAGGCCACGGAAGACCATGGAAGGCCATGGCAGGCCACCGCAGGCACTGCAGGCCACGGCAGGCCACACAGGCCACAGCAGGGCACGGCAGGCCACCGCAGGCCACGGAAGGCCACGGAAGGCCACCGCAGGCCACAGAAGACCATGGAAGGCCACGGCAGGCCACCGCAGGCCACGGCAGGCCACACAGGCCACAGCAGGGCACGGCAGGCCACGGAAGGCCACGGAAGACCACGGAAGGCCACGGAAAGCCACTGCAGGCCACGGTGCCTCCCTCCGCAGCCGTTGGCCACGTGCAGTGCAACAAGCCGTTTGACCGGGCTCCTCCCGCTTCCTCTCCTCGTGCGGGCAGTTCGTGGGCTGCACCCTTCTCTGCCCCCCGCAGTTCTCAGAGCTGCTGGTGTGAAGGGCGGCTGAAGCCGCGTTGCCGCCTGCAGCCCCCAGAAGCGAGCGTCATTTGCACACGCAGGAATTCACCTTCCACCATCACCGGTGCCACTGCCCTCAGTTTGTGTCAAACTCTCCAAAGCATAAGAAAACAAAAAACAAAAGCAACCATCGCATCAAGGCTCTGCGGCCTGGAAGCATCGCTGCCCTCATGCGTTTTCTCTGGACGTCCTGGGCCACGCCTCGAGGAGCCCCCATCAGCCACCCCGTGGCTCCGGCCACAGCGCGGCCCACTCCTTCCCGGAGCGCAGGACCGAGCGTCGTCGGGCGGCTGCGGGTGAGCGCGCGGCGCCTCCGCTTCTGTGCAGGAGGCCAGCGCGGCCACGTTGCGGCAGGCCACGGAAGCAGGGGCGTTTGGGAGCAGCTTCTGCCTTGCTGGGGGGGCTCTTTAAGGCAATGAGCAACAAGTCACACACACAGCTTAAATATTTCATGGTTTCCCCTGAGTGAGAAAGCCAAACTACAAATAAACGGACTGGTAATAGGAAAAGGGGACACGGATCTTTTTTGAAAGGGAAGGGGGATCCAGTGAGGAGGGGGCAGGGGACAGGAGGGAGTGAAGCAGAAGAAAGAAGGTGGGTGTGTGCACGTGCAAACACCCGAAACGCGTTGCAAGCGTACACTGATGAAAAAGTAAAAAGTAAGAAGTGGTTGGATGATGTGTTAAAATACATTAATGCCTCTCAGGATATATTAACACCGGGTTTGTTAATATAGTGCCCTGGATGGTGATTCCAAAGAATTGAGTTTAAATTATATTGAACCGACTTGTTGAGCGCCTATTTAATTTCAGATTCTGAATATTATATGCTCACCTATGAGCCTGACTTTTAGGTTTTTATTAAAATTATTTTCCCTCATTCCTTTTCTAAAATTATTTAAGCCTCTTCTCAACAACCTTTCAGTTTCAAGCAAAAAGTCTGAGCTACAGTCTTCAGATGGAGTTGTACAAAACGCATTACTGAGGTCATGTTGGTGGACTTTAAACTCAGCATTCTATTACCTTGTTAGGCACGGATAATTGAATATAAAAATGAAGCATGCCATTGTCTTGCTACTTTAAAAGTTATAACTGAGTCATTTTACCAATTTCAGCAGCAGTTAGATGTCAGAATATATGGTCTGGCTCAAGGAGAGGTCACTGTACGCCTGTAAAAGTAAATTGAAAGACGCAGCAGTTTCTACTTCCTTCATATATCATTATTTTCTGCATTTTCCCAAATCCCGTATGAGTGTGCTATGGATTGTACTGTGACAGAATTTAGCAGTTACAATTTTATAAGAGGATAGTCACCGACAAGCTTCAAAGTTTGTGATTCATTTAAAACAATTTCATTTGGTTTTGGGGGGCAGAAGCCACCCCTAGGGCTGGTGAGGACACACTTTTACACAGAAGTTTGCATTTTTATAGTTTCTCACATGATCAGACTCTATTTTAGAGAACTTGGGAAGTCATGGAAGCAGACAATAACGATGGTAATTTAGAGACTTCAAGAAAGAAAACTGAGTTAATAAAGTTAATAAAAGTGTAAGTCTAATCCAGTAAGACTGGAGTCAAAATTTCCATATTAAGATTCAAATTATCCAATTTATCTGTCAACAGTAGACAATTCATGGACTGTCAACTCTATACTTAGGCATTCATATGCCAACTAGTCTTTAGTAAACTAATACAAGACCATTTATATCCTATTTACGTGTAATACCATATTATACCTATTAGTAGAAGAGATCCTTTTAGAATTCCAGTGTGATCACGCCTTCCCTCTGATAGGTCACGTGAATATGCCTGGATCTCATAGTAGAAGTCAGAGTCCTTCAAATAATCCCCAAGGTTGTGCAAAATCACGATCCCCCTTACCTCACCCCGCCACACACACACCTCATAGTTTGCTTGCTGTCAATTCCTGGTGAAGACTCAAGCCTTCTAGGCAAACCCGCCGCAGGGCCTTTGAACACTCTGATCCTGCCCCTTCCGTGCTCTTCCGGGAGGCATGCAGTGAGTTGCTCCCTCACCGTCCATGCCCCATGTCCATGAGGCCACTCCTGGGGCGCCACTCCTGGGGGTCTGTTAACGCACACTGCCTCCTGATCCTCCTCCCGTGCAGTTTCCGCATTCATCACTGTCTATTACAGCAATGGTTAACACATCTGACTATTTGATTCTTTCTTCACTGGGATGTAAGTGCTAGGAGGTTAGAAATTTGTGTCTGTGTTCATCACTGCAATAGGCCCAACGTCCTAACACATGCTTCAATTAGGAGATTTTAAAACAGTAAGTCAAACAAAAATTGAGGATCTCTATTTTTGGTCTTGTTGCATGTAATGCTCCTGTCAATCCTCTATCTTAGAAATTTTGGACTTCAGTTGACTGACTACACTAAAAACATAGTCAGGCTCAGAAGAAAGTAAGGCATATCTTTACAGATTGAAAATTTAACTGCAGCTGTGTGTTCCTGAAAGCATTTGACTTTCAAAATTACCAAGAGCTTGCATTTTAGCTTATTGCAGAACGAAAGGTAAATCCTGAGGTGAGATAAGCTAGAAATTTGAAACAGTTGAAAAGTAAATCTGTCTGTCAGCAAGCAACCACTGTTTTCGTTGAACATTCAGAGACTATATAGGGTAAAGAGAACAAATGAACTATTTTTCTTTGAATGCAAATAAACAAGAATTTAATGTATGATTTGACACTGCTCCCTAAATGACCTTACAAATCCCAAATCTTCCCAGTTGAATGATAATCCTGTTATACAGTCACAGAGGTCAATATACCCTGAGCCTAATGAAAACTGACAGGTACTCCTGGCACTGTGAAACTTCAGGAGAGCAAAAGGGCTTATTGGAAAGCACAGAGGGGAGGAAATTGCACATGACTTACAGAGGACACAAGAGGAAGCTGTGCATGACTTAAAGATACATACAGAAGCTAGGAAATAAGAGAAGAATATCAAAATCTAAAAGAATGTGTGTTGACCTATAATTAATAATACCAGACAACTCTAAGAATAACTGAGGCTTAAAAGAATTTTCAAATAAATCAGAACTGATAATATATTTAGCACTGATAAAATTTCAATACAAAATTTTAAAATACATTTACATTTCTGACTAAATAAAATTGGAGAGTCAAATTGCATTTTAAGAAGAAAGACTACTGGCCTGTTGGCAAGCAAATTTAAGCAGATATTGAATACATGAAATAGTGATAAAAATGGTGAACTTTATGAATAAATTATGCTGCAGAGGTTGGGGTAGAGTACTGTTATCACAGTTAAAAATATTTCTAGTGTTCTCATATTGATGGGGAAGAAAAAAGATCAATAGTAATGACAAACTAGTAATTTCTCATATGTCTGAAAGCAAATTAAGTATAATTTAAAAAGAATTTTAAAAACAACAAATAGAGAAGAGGATGAAAGATGAGAGAAAAGGCTAGCTTAATTCACAATAAGGCAGAAAAGTTATAAAATAATAAACAGAATTAAAGTATAAATAGAAAAAAATGAAAAATACAGAAACAATTTTGAGTATATCAATTGAAACAAGTCTAATTACCTCAGATATAGAGTTAAAGCAGAGAATAATATTTAGGATTGAAAAAATAATAATTTTACTCAGAAAGTACTAAAGAAAAACCCAAATGTATATTATGTAAAAGAGACAAATTAAAATCATGAGAAAAGTTCATTGTAAGATTTGAAAAGTGGTATATCAGAGGTAAATTTTAACCAAGAACATCCAATATATGAGGTAAGATCAACTCTTAGCCACAATGACCAGATAAGAAAGGTGCTGAATAGTGATAAAGCCTAACGTGACCCTGAACAGTAGGCACTGCTGTTGGTGTAAGAGGCAAGCGACATCCAAGTGCCTGTGGGCAAATCCACGACCATGTGTCGAGTCTCAATTCAAGTTGCTGAGCAATTATCCAATCACGCAGACAACACAAAACAGTGTAGAACTCTAAGCTCACTTAGTAGACATATAGGAAAACAGCACCTGCTAGACCAGCCCCAGGGGGGTCCCCAAGAAAAAGCGCTACAGACAGAAGGGCCACGTTTTTATGGCAGCTGCACGGAATGCGTGTCTTGTTCACACCTCTATTATGGTGTTTATAATAAAAAAAGTTAATTAAAAATAGAAATTGTAAGGCATTTTCAAGTAAGTTAGAAGTTGAATAATACGTTATAGTAAGTAACGATGAAAATGTGATATTTCAGGTATAGACGACCTTGCCTCAACAGACGTTCATGGAGTAAGTTCTTATATCGCTGAGGAAAATATTCTGAACTCTAAAGACGGCTCTTCAGCCAGCTTCAACCTACTTCTTCCAGCTTAAAAAAAAGTAGGGAGAGGCAGAGAACCTCATGTTACAATGAAAACAACAACTAACTCTAAACAAATTAATGAATGAAGCAAGGGACGTAGGAACAAGGATATAGGAGGACGAAAAGTTAACATCAAAAACTAAAAACTGCAAGATCAACAAAGCTGAATTCTTGCCCCCAGAAGCCCTAATTACTTGGAAAAAACTCACATGAGGGTAATAAGAGAAGATGTAGAATGAAGAGTCAGCAGAAAATTTAAAATAATAACAGATCGTATGAACATCTACATGGCAACTAATTTGAAAATTACAGAGCATGCACAATTTTCTCTGGAAACACAGAAGTGACAAAAATAAACAAGGATAGATAGGAAAAAGAAAACAGATAAAGAGTGCAATATGTAACTCGTTCATACTCTTCAAAACCCCATTTGGTCTCAGTTTCAGTGTCCGGGTAGTGGCCCGGTACCTGGTCAAGTGAGTATCACCATGCCTCTTGGAGTTTACTTTCTTCAGGAAACCATGTAAGTTAGACTTGCTAACTCAGTGATGTTGACTTTCTGTCCCTTTTCCCATATTTCAATCAGTTTTCTTTTTTCTTTAAATTTAATTTAATTTTGAAGAGTAGAAACAGATGCAAAACAAATAGAAAAAAAAAGACAGAAACAGGGTACCATACAACAATACCTATGTCACAGATTTTCGAAACGGGAGTAGCTAATTAACAATGGCTGTTATGTTATCTTCAACCAGTTTTCTATTTCTATTTTTCTCATTCAATGAATTTTTCAATTTCAATTCATGATTCAAAGTTTTTGTAATTTACCCTAATTCTCTTTTAAAATCTACTTAAGTCTCTTTGGAGCACTGGCTTAAAATTTTCTTTGTTCTTGGAGGGGGTCAGACAGAGTTGCACTAGATGGATGGTATCGAATCTTTTATTTTTTCTGATTTTTGTAATAATAAACCCATGGTCGTCTTCCAGTACCCCAAACAATACCTTTTATTCTTTTTCTCTACATTATGCCATTATTAAAGGGTACCTCCACCGTTCTGCTTATATATACTTTTCTGAAACTGTCACTTCATCTTAAATTCCATATACTTAGAAATCCATTAACTATTGTTCCTGCCCTGACCGACGTGCAGTGCTTTTCCTACAAATGGGAAGTTTCTGATCATCATTTAAACCCATATGGCCTCTCCTGGAATCTTCTCTCTCTGTTCCCGCAGCCTTCCCTGACCTCGCTGTCCTTTCTGGAATCACCCAGGATGTGTGAGCAATAGGCTTCCTCCCTTAGAGTTTGGAGTTTTAAATCTTTCTACTTAAATTAATTTTAAAGTGCAAACATTCATAGTCTTCACATCATAGCAAGTAATTTTTAAGGGTTTTTTTTTCTATTTTTTATTGCTTTTCCAGGAAGTTTTGAGATGAATGGAGCAAGGCAGCTGCCACTGTCTTCTCCCAGATGTCACTGGAATTAAACTGTAACAGCCTGCGAGGCCTTGTCCTTGGGTACCACAGGCCCCGTCAGGACTCACAAAACACGGACTGCTTTCCACATGACATAAGAGTAAGCCAAATAAAGGAGACTGATAGTCAAAGACAATCACAGAAAATATGCTACATAAAAGAACAAAAATCCCATCTGTCTCGGTTACTCTTCTCTTGTTGTTGGGACAAATACTGGACACCCAAAATGAAGGAAGGAAAGGTTTATTTAGCTCACAGCTACTGGAGGTTTCAGTCCATACTCAGCTGGCTCCAAGGCAGAGCGGCACAGGACGGAGGGCAGATGTTCATGGCGGCAGCAAAGAGCAGAGAGCAAAGGGAGGGACAGCAACGATGGCTGCAGAGAGCAAGTCTGTGTCCCTTAAGTCGCCTTCAGGCTCTCCGCCACAGGCTGGGCGTGGCACTCACACCCATAATCCCAGCAGTACTGAAGTCCCTGCCCCATGACTACACGGGGCTTTGGGGGGACAACTAGACACAAACCGTATCACTGTCAGAAGAGACACCAAAATCAACTCAACTTAAATGTGAATAGAATTTCTAAGATCTGTGTCAACCAGGTCAGGGAATTAGGATACAGACAACTCAATTTTTCCTGCATTCAAAAAGATCATATTACATAGTAAGTTAAGGACCTATTTCTATATATTCTACTTTTATTTCTCTAAAAATAACTTATTGAGGGGCTGGGGAGATAGCTCAGTAGCATAAGTGCTTGCCTGGCTCCGCCAAAATAAATAAATAAATAAATCTTATTGAGGGGCTGGGGAGATGGCTCAGTAGAATAAGCACTTGCCTGCAAGTGCAAGGGCCTGAGTTCAATCCCCAGTTCTGCAAAAAATAAATAAATTAATAAATCTTATTGAAATACTGCAACATTTAAAACCTGCAAACATAACAAAAGGTGCCGTATACACACTTATTTGTCCCGGGAAGTTTACCTGTAGCGTAAGAGTAGCTGGCTTGCGCCTCAGTACCTCTTCCTCAGTGACACTGGGACGGCCTTTGCGTGACCA
Organism: Tympanoctomys barrerae; assembly: GCA_002564285.1. Classification (NCBI taxonomy): domain Eukaryota; kingdom Metazoa; phylum Chordata; class Mammalia; order Rodentia; family Octodontidae; genus Tympanoctomys; species Tympanoctomys barrerae. The sequence goes on from NDGN011543246.1 coordinate 24,356, forward strand.
TGATGACAGCAGCGTGTGCGCGTGTGTGTGTGCGTGTGCGCATGTGTGCACAAGTGTCAGACCAGCTTCTGCTCCATGTTCATCTCCACAGAACAGTTTTTGCATACGTTTACCTGAGCAGCAGGAGCATTTGTTACTTTTCTTCCTTGTGACTTTTTTTCTTATAGAAGTAGCCTCGTTACTATGACGGCACAGGAAAGCCCAGATCGCCAAGCTTTGAAGGAGGTCAACAGTGAGTCACGAAATTACTCGGACATGGATAAAGACGATAAATTACGGTACAATGCCTACTTGCATAACAGAAGAGTGGTGAGGGTGAGGATGATGGAAGTGATGACCTTGATGTGGGCAATTTGTCACAAAGTCCACGTGGCAGTGACACGAAGCAAGAATTGACACACACACACACACACACACGTCATGCAGACCTCCTTGAAGACAGCAGAGTGTGAGTACATATTGGCTTAGTCGAAATGTGCAAAATGGTCACACAACCAAGTGGACTGGCCCATGGTGACGCTAGGTCTGGCCATAGATTGAGCGTTTCTGCAGTGGTGAAAGGCGTTCAGCAAAATGCCAGCAGCGACATTCAAAGTCGGAAACTGCAACAGACGCAGTGCTACACGATGCTGTGAAATGCATAATGGCTGAAACAAAACAAAGCAAAGCAAAAAACCTATAAGGGTTGGAATGCAAGTACAACGTTCCATAGGAGCCCCAGCTCTACTTAAAAATGTACTTAGTGTGACGCCCCCTAGCTGACCTGGAAGTATTCTAGGCCTGCTGCACAGAGCAGGGATTTCTCATGATGACCCAAGAATGGAAAGCATTAATGAAAATGTGATGCGTGAAGCCATCACACCAGAGTTAGGCCACTGTAAATGCAAAAACTTACAACGCATTGTCCTGGAATCCAGCAATCAGGTCCTTGTTTATGTAGCAACAAACCGAATCACACTCTGAGCTGAGTTGTTGCTTCCATCTCTAAGCTCAGAGAGTGACATGTGACAGGAGTCTCCAACTCATAATGCATTTGCTAACAGAACAGAAGTTAACCAGCACAGGAACTAAGAGCAGGAACAAAACAAAAATTCCAAATGAAATGTTGCAATTTTCAAAACAGGGAACTGCATATGTCATGTTTGGATGACAGAAAGATTTACATTGATTTTGTATACAGCAAAGAAAAGCAAACTGGTATTCTTGAGGTCTTTTCCTTCCTTCCTTCCTTCCTTCCTTCCTTCCTTCCTTCCTTCCTTCCTTCCTTCCTT
>NDGN011543256.1:5276-16646 GCA_002564285.1 Tympanoctomys barrerae
AGAGAGAGAGAGAGAGAGAGAGAGAGAGAGAGAGAGAGAGAGAGAGAGAGAGACTCTCTTAATATTGTCACTGGAAACAATGATGACAAAATGTATTCTCCCGATGTGCAGGGCCAAGCGGCGTAAATCCCTCCCTGGTGAAGTCTCACAGCCCAGGTTGTAGGCACCTGTTGCTCGGCTAGGCTGTGTGTGCTCACACTCACGGGGCTCTGTGTTCACCCTAATTTTCAGCTCCATGCAACAGCAAGGCAGAGAAGAGGAGCATTGCCTAAGTAACTACAGTGGGTTGTGCAGAATGGAGGTAAACTCTTCCCCCGTCCCCTTCTCCTTCTCTCCCTCCATCTTTTCCAAGCTGGGGATTGATTCTAGGCTTCACGCTGCCAGGCAAGTGCTGCAACACCAAGCTATTCCTGAGCCTCAAATCACTTTCTAAAGTGCTTCACTTAGCTTCACACTTGCCTGCTCAAATGTTACCCAGCTCAGGACAGGGAAGCCAGCTAGACCTGCACTGGTCACTGCCAGGCCGAAATACTGGGGCTGGAGGGACAGTGTGGGCAGGACATGAAGGGGACATGTGGGGCCTGCACAGCAGGCATATACTTGTCCTGCATTCCAGGAGCCAGCCCAGAATGTGAGAGGGTAGAAGATGAGGTGTGGGCGGCTGGACACGCTGCCTGTGGGTGCCCCTGACCCTCAGCCTAATAGACGCAAGTTCTACTCAGTACTGTCACCTGAAGAAGCAAGGCTGGGCACAGTGTGTTGTGAGGCAGGAGGGGTGCCTCTGCTCTGAGGGCCTGCAGGCTTCAGTCCCACCGTCAGCACCAACAGGCAGGGACAGCTCTGCAGGCTCCAAGGGGCAGAGTCTGGCCCAGGGAAGGTCTTGCAGGAGTGCACAAAAAAGGAAGGCACAGTGCCACCGATGTGTGCCCTTGCACAGCCAGCCGAGCCAGGCTGTGCACGCCTGTGGTCCAGAGAGGCAGGGGCTGTGTGCATGCTGGGAGGCTGAAGCGGGAGGGTGGAAAGTTTGAGGACAGTCCAGGCAACTTAATGATCTAGCAAGACCCTGTCACAAAATGGAAATGGCTGGGATGCAGCTCAACGCAAAAGTCTTGGGCTTAATCCCTACTACTGTTAAGAGAAAAAAATCTTGTTTAAGTTAGCATAGTAAATACGGTTTTGTGCATTTTGTGCAATTTCACAAACGTGAAGGGGATATGGAACCGTTATTAAGCAGTCACGCTGCTGGCCTGAGTTTTCATTCAGGGAGGAGAGAGAGATGTGAGAAGCACAGAGGCAGGGGCCGTGTGTACGACCTGCAGGTGCTCCAGGCCGGGGGTGCAGGGGGCGGCAGCTCCGGACCTCAGCCCTACACGCAGGGCTCCGAGAGGAGGTGACATGCCTCTCCCGCGCCACCGCCAGTCACACTGTGGCCACTGATCAGCTTCCAGGCTGGCCAAGGGGCAGCCGGGCATCTTGCACAGGAGCCGACGCCCGCGCAGGCTGGTCCTAAAGCAGCTTCCCTGGCCTGCTGCACACGCATGTGCCCTGGAGGTGGGCGCCCGGCAGAGCCCCTCTCCATTCCCACACAGCTTGCCTGCCAGCCTTCCTGCTACCCATCCCGTACGGCTCTGCTGGCTCCAAGCCACATGAAGGCTTTTGGAAAGGAAGAGGATGGTAAACAATGAATAAGGAAGGGCGAGGCTCTGTTTTCATTGTGCCGAATGATCTTCTGCCATTGATGCCAGGTCAGTTTCCTCTTGTGCCTGCCATGAGCCAGGGAGGGCTGTGGGTGGGTTCCCTGCCCACTGTCTGGGGCCTCCATGGTGCTGCAGGGCTGCCCGCCTTGGATGTCGGCATGGGACCCAGCCTCTCACTCGGCAGATGGGCCCCTCAGCGCCTCGAGGACATCCAGCTCCCTGGGGCCACCCATCCTCACAAATCTGCGAGGACATGCAACGCTTGTCTGGACATGTGCCCCACCTCCTCGTCACCCTCTGGTGACACTGGGCTTGGCAGAGGGCTGCAAGGGCCCCACCCTCCCAGCGATTGTCTCCTGGCTCCTTCTTGCCACCTGAGACTTTCACCGGAGTCACCGCTGCCCAATGCTGCCGCCCGTGCACCCAGTGGAGCATGACCCACATCGGTCTGGTGTCTGCGGCTGCTCAGGGCCAGCCGCATCGAGGATGGCTGTCACAGAAGCACAAACCCAAAGCCGAAGAAGCTTCCCTGTCCCTCCTTGTAGGAGGCAGACCGTCACCCCGCCTGGACGGATGCTGCAGCCGCAGTCTGCCGCCCACAGAGCGGCTCAGGGCTCTCAGACGCCTAGAGCATCTCAGCATCGGCTGCGGGGTCAGCACAGAGTGGCCTCACGCTTCCCACTGCCCACAAAGGCTCAGCAAACCACAGAGCACTGGGAGAGCGAGCCGAGAAAGCGTGGTGCTGTGGCTGAGCGGCCACTTCAAACGCTGAGGCACAGGACTGACTGGCACGGCCGAGACGCAAGCTGTGCGAATCTGCACCTCAGGGAGTGGGCCGGGCTGCGCTCTGGGGACATGAAGCTTTGATCGAGTCACTACATTAACCTCCAGGCTTGTCTCTTCCTCTGGGAAGCGAGGCTGTGGGAGAGAGACTGACGACAAAGCCACCCTCGGGGTGACAGAGCGCACCAGGAGCCTGGGGAAGCGCAGCTCTAGCACGTGGAGCCTGGTGCACGCGTGGGAAGGCCTTGCTCACTCGCTGCCCTCGTGGAAGCCACGGCTCCAGGGGAGGAAGCCATTCATCACAGTCACACAGCGGCACAGGACAGCTGTCCTCAGCAGGACACGGGACCTCTGGGCAGAGCTCCTCCCGCTGGGGTCGGGCAGGCTTCCCAGAGCAGTGTGTGCCTTGTGAAGCGGGACTCTGCCGGGCAGACTGTGGGACCCGCGGCGGCCAGCAAGCGCAGAGGGCACCACACACCTTCCTGCCCAACGTGCCCGAGGCCCTCTGGCCAAATGCTGAGCGCCTGCTCTTCCTTCACAGGAAACAGGGCAGAGAAGCATGTGTTGCGCCTCCACAATGCCACTCCACAAGCCAGATGAGAGATAAGCGAGCTGGCTTCTGGAAAAAGTCTTCAGTGGGAGAAAGGAGGCCCAGACCTGCCCTGCAGCACTGAGCATCTGCACCCCTATTCCAGGAGAGCCAGCTCTGGGGGCTCGGGGAAGGGGGACGCATGAGCAGTGGATGCTCCTGGGGCAATGCCACCATTGTGACTCATCTTTGTAGCCACACAGCTGTGTGCCTTGGTTTGCAGAGGGTCTTATCTCTCAGCAGTACCGAGACACTGACAGCAAAGGCACTTGATGACTGAGTTTGCTTTGAAGACACTCACCCTGTGCCTGACGCTTTGCACAGGCTGTGACATTCCGCAGCACAGATGCGAGGACAGCAAGGTGAAAAGGCCACCAGTACGGCCAGCGATCACACAACCAAGGGACAGGATTCATTCTGGAGCGAGCTCCAAAGACCTGCATGGCTGGTGCCTGGGAGCTCCGAGGTGGGAGCCTCCAGGGACAGGGGCAGGAGCGCGGGAGCTCAGCACTGTGCACCACACTCTGCTCCCCAGGGGTCTCCAGCTGGGCTCAGTCCCTCGGCAGGGGCAGTGGTGCCGCTCTCCTCCTGTCCCCATGGGCTAGGACAGAGGTCGCCAACAGGGCAGGAGACAGAGGAGGCTCAGGGAGAAGCAGATGGCCGAGGACGGATGTGGCCACAGGAAAGAGGACCAGAGGATCCTGCAGGGCACCACCAGTGCTCTGGGGGCACTCAGAAGGCAGCAGGACTGGGGATCTGCTGTGCAGCACGGCCAAGTAGGAGGCCATGCGGGGCGCTGGGATGGTGTGCGGGATGAGGCCACAGCCACGTGGGCAGGGAGCGGCTGCCTGCCAGAGCCTAGTGATAAGGGCGGTGCAGAGGCCGCGGATCAGGGAGGGCGGCCAGGCTTCACACAGGAGAATGTCCTTCCAGACGCCACGCCCAGGAGCAGTGGGGCCAGTGCAAGCGGTCCTGCCTGCTTAGACACCTCCGCATGGAGAAGCCCAAGACGGTGTGAGTGACGGCCTTGGACACTCCCCTGTAACTGCCAGTCCACGTTCCTTCTGGTTAGGCACTGCTGCCGACAGCTGTGCTCACAGAGAGTAAGAGACGCACAGCTGCCACGCAGCAAGGAGCAGAAAACACGGTGCTCGCAGCAACTGAGGGAGGCTTCTCTCGGAGCACGGCAGCGCCCCGCGCCGAGGTGAGCCCCGGCCAGCGCCTCTAAGAGCTGCCACCGGTCGGCAGCAGGCTGCACGTGTGTTCGCAGAGCCTCGTCGTGTCAGGGCAGGCCAGGCTGAGGAAAGGGACTGCTAGGAAAGCCAGGTCACGCGCAGCGGAGGGCAGCACAGGGAGCACCCCGTCTGTGACAGGCGCAGTGCGGTACAGTGGCATGGGGCCTGCGGGCCACACCGCTGTGCTGCGGGTGGTGCCGAGGGCCGGCTGCACGCTTCTAGGACTAAGCAAGCGCTGTGGGAACGTGGGGGCCAGGGCTGGGCTGCCCGAGGCAGCGACGTCAGGGGCGCTGGTGTTTTTTGGTTTTTTTATAATTAAATAACAAACATGCTTTTATCTTTTCCTACATTTTAAAACATGAATATTCCGTAATTTGGCCAGTCTTTCTTTCCAGGTAGCTTTTTTCTTAGGCTTCAATTCCCTTTGATATAGCGTACTCTCGCTCCAGAAGGCACTTAGCTTTTCATCATTCCTTCTGTCCAGACAACATCCACAGAAACCCCGCAGGGACAAGTGCACGCACTCGGGGTCACATGCAATCTGATCTCTGCTCACCATGATTGCTGCAGCTTGAGGCCAATGACCCCATGACCAGGGACAGCTGCGAGCTCAGCCAGGGGTGCCGGGGCTGCTCCTACCCGTCTCCACAAGGCAGAGGCTCCGCTGGGCCAGCCTGGCCTGGGAGGAAGCTTTCCGTGCTGCAGCCTCCCCCGGAGGAGGTCAGACTCCATTCCTACCTCCAGCTCTGCGAAAACTCAACTCAAAATACGGCAAAGACCTGAAATCTTGATGCTGCTAGAGGAAAACAGGGGGAAACACTTGAAGCCGTAGCACAGTGGGGCCAGGGAGATGGCTCAGAAATAAGCGCTTCCCTGGCAAGCGCCAGGACCTGAGTTCAATCCCTGGCTCCGCAAAAAAAGAAACCATAGCACAGGCAGAAATAGGACTCCAATAGCACAGGAAATGATCGCGAGAATCAGCACACGGACGATGTCAAATTAGATTTTCTACACAATAAAGGAAATGACTAACAAAGTGGAAAAGCCCCATAGAATGGGAGAAAACCTTTGCCAGCTCCTTTTCCACCAGATTAGCATCTGAAATATGTATAAAGAGCACACACAAGAAGTAACAACAAAAACAATCGAATGGATCAGTCAAGAGGTGGGCAAATTAACTGAATAGGCTTTTTTTTCAGAAGCACAAATGGCCAATAAATGTATTTTAAAATGTATAACATCTTTAGCATCATGGAAGGAAGTGCAAATAAAAAGTATTCTGAGATTGCATCTCACCTGAGTCAAATGGCCACCATCACAGATTATTTAAAAAATGATAGGGGCCAGGAGACAGCGAAGCGGCATAGGCACCTGCCTGGCAAGTGCAAGGTCCTGAGGTTGATCCGAGTACAATAACAATAATAAGTGCTAGCAAAAATGGGGAAGAGAAGGAGCTCCTCTCCCTTGCTGGTGACAGCGTACATTAGCAGCCCCGTGGAGCCCGTTAGGGGTTCTAAACACACCCCTGAGCACGGAGCCACAATGGAGCTCGGCTCAACACCACTTGGCTGCACTCAAAGAAGTTAAAGTCAGTGTGCGCGGAGCAGCAACGGCGAAGCTTTGGGAGACCAGGTGCCCAAAGCGGGACCCCGAGCTCACATAATTTTTACAAAGTGCCAACAGTGCAATTAAACTTGAATACTGAGGCTTTAGTTTAGAAAAAGCAACTGCCACCGACACTCGGCTGCTGGGGCGACTCGGCTCTGTGCACCAGCTGCAGCTCGTGGGCCATGCGCGCCACCACGAGTGGAGGGAGGGGCCTCTGCTTGCCCACGTTCGCTGCGGCACATCTCACAGCAGCCGCGGCATGTGGCCAGCCTCGGTGCCCACCCTGAGACAAACGCAGGAGGAAAGTGCGATATGCTTATGGTGTAGAGTAGTATCCGGCCAGAAGGAACCTCATCGTATAACTTGAGACTGGATGGAACTGGATGTCGTCACGTTAAAGGAAAAACTCCAGGCTCAGAAAAAAAGATAGCTCATGTTCTTCTAGATGCGAAGAACCATAAATAAATGATGTGGAAGGTCGGTGTGGGGGGGGGTGCCAGAAAGAAGCAGCGAAGAAGGGACAGGGAAAGAGGGGTGGATACGACCAAATGCACCACGCCCACTGGGCCCACACGTGGAAGGAAATCAACAAGCACTAACAACAAAACACTGAAGGCTTTTTAAACCTTAGCCTCCTATTTTGAGCTACTCTCTAGTGCAGCTCTGTCTGATATAGGAGCTGTTAGCCACGACTGGCTCTGGAGTGCTTGCGACTTGGCCAGTCTGAACCAGGGTGCAATGTGATATGTGTGTAAAACACTTCCTGGCTTTCTAAGCATGAGAAGTAATGCACAGTGATTTTAAGTGTTGATACATTGGGTTTTTTGGTTTTGCTTTTTTGTGGAACTGGGGATTGAACTCAGGCCCTTGTGCTTGCCAGGGAAGCACTTATTCCTCTGAGCCATCTCCCCAGCCCACTGATTACATGTTGAAATGATAATTTGAAATATTAAAATCATCATTGAATGTTTAAAATATGCATCCATGACATCTGTGAAAGAGCATGTACCTCCTCTCTAGCAGCCTCTGCAGCCAGTGGATCGAGACCCCCCACCTGCGTGTCACCCACACAGAGGTCCAGAGGACCAAGAGTCCCTCCCTACATGGTGACCTTCCCACCACACACTCCTTGCATGCAAGATGAGCGCCCAGCATGGTAAGAAAGGCGGCCAGCCCACCAGATACCAGGTCACAGGGTGGGGGGCCCACTCACCATCACCTGTGGCCAGAGGCTCCTGGAGGGCTTCCAGAGGCAAAAGCCACTTCTGGGGGGCTGCCAGCACAGAGAGGGGCCGCGGCACTCTTGAGGGGCTGTGCAGAATGTGCCGCGGGCCTGGGCCACCCTCTCTGGCCGGAACAGAAGGCCTCCGAGCCATGTAGGTGCCCAGGGCTGCCATCAGGTGCTGTCTGTCCACACTGCTGTCCTCCTTCGGGCTGAGCTCATCTGGCTGGAGTCGGCTGAGGGTCTGCAGCGGGAAGGCTTCAGGGTACTGGATCTGGCTCGTGGGAGGGTAGGTCAGGGCAGATGCACGTGTCATGGAGGCCAAAATATTCTCAGGGAAGGGTGCCTCCTCCTGCAGAACACAATAGTGACAGCCGGATCACCACTAGTCACCACCATGGCACCCCCTTAGATGGAGCTGTGCTTGGCGTTGAAGGCCCTGGACAGCAGCAGGTGTCATTGAGCCCTGTGCCCACGGCCTCTGTGGGACCAGCCAACCCCTGCTGCGCTGATCTGAGGGATAGCTCTACTGATAGAGGCCACATGCCCATCAGTGGATTTGCCTCACTCACAGAATCCTGTGAGCATCCCACCAACCACCTCACTCCCCTTCCACGTTCCCCCTTCCCACTGTGGCCTAGGAAGCCATGCTTGATTCTTGTCTCCGTGGATGTGCCTGTGCCATCGGCATATCAGGCTCCACAATCTCCCAGCAGCTTTCTGTGTCTGGCGTCTCCCAGCACGTTCTCTGGTGCACACCCTGCAGATGTGTCCGGGTGTCTTCCTCCCAAGGCCTGGGGTATACACATTACATCCTGCCTATTTATCAGCTGGCAGACCTTTGAATTGCCTCTAGTTCGGAACTACTTTGAATAATGCTGCCCAAAACATCTGTGAGCCAGTTTTGGGGTATACATGTCTTTAATCTCTTGAGCTAGACGTAGAATAGCTAGGTGAGTTGATAACTGCATTAAAATTCTACAGAACTGCCCACATTTTCCAGCACAGCCCCTCCATTTCCAGCCCCACCAATAAGGTACAAAGGACACAGGCTCCTCCACACCCTTGCAGCCTCATGGCCAGGAAGGGCTCCTGTAGAGGACCTGCTGAGATGCACCCTGTCCTGCGCTGATGGCCGGCCACTTGTGTCTTCTCTGGAGAAATGCCTGCTCCAGCTCTCCACTTGTGTGGTCGCTCCCAGCACAGGACCCTGGAAACGACATCCGCAGGTCTTCACCAGGGAGCTCTGTCATTCGCCCCAAAACATCGCAGGGTCCCACGTGTCGGGCAGCAGTGCTGTACAAAGGGAGGTGTCAGGGTCTCTCGTTTAGCGAACATCTGCAATTCTGCTTTCCAGTCAATGCCCGGCCCAGCACAGTCTCTCCTGGATCCTGTCTGCACTTTCTCCTCCTCAGCTAGTGTGGTCCCAAAAGCGCATGCCCTCCTTATGCTTTGTGTCCACTGACAGACCACCCAAAGCCTGGTGGTTGTCCTCCTGCCCCACGCAGTGGTGCAAATGGTAGGTGCCTCAACATTGGCCTTGACCACGATTCCATCGAGATCTCACAGGCACAGTGGTTTCAACTTCAGGGCTGTCTCAGTCACTCTTCTCTTGTTGCTGGGACAAATACCCGACCCTCAAATGAGGTAAGGAAAGGTTTATTTAGCTCACAGTCACTGGAGGTTTCAAGACACTGGAGGAGAGGCTGGGCGCTGCCGTGTCCAGGATGACCCTCCCCACATCTCTGAGAAAGCGCAGGCTAGGCAGTGTAACGGTTCATGCCTCTCTGGCCCCGCCTCGGGCCCGCCCTGGTCTTCGGGCCCCGCCCCTCTGACCCGCCCTGGGCCTCTGGCCCCGCCCCTGGGCCCCGCCCTTGTCCTCTGGCCCCGCCCCTCGGGCCCCACCCTGGCTGGCCCTGCCCCTTGGGCCCACCCTTGCCCTTTGACCCCGCCCCTGGGCCCCCTCTGCTCAGCTCCTTTGGCCCCGCCCCTCGGGCCCGCCCTTGTCCTCTGGCCCCGCCCCTCGGGCCCGCCCTGGGCCTCTGGCTCCGCCCCTCAAGCCACTTGCTGCTCCTCCCGCGGCGTCTGTCCCATAACTTACGTGATGCTTCGCAGGACAACTAGACACAAACCATAACAAGGGCCTTCACAAGGTGAAGGCTGTCCTGGAAGCGCACCAGCACCTCAATGGTGGAGGGGCCTCGGGCTGCACAGCTCCCAGTCTGCCTGGGCTGGCGCGTGCTCCCTACAGGCCCAGGAGGCCGCAGCCGCGGGGGGCTTTAGGGCAGGCGCTCAGGCTCCGAGGCCAGCTGTTCTCCGGGAGAAACTTGTGTGCAGGCGTGGGAGCCTGGCAGGCGGCTGGCCGGCCGTGTCAGCCCTCACACGGGAACTCAGGCAAATCACCTCGCCCTCTGTGCCCGGCTTCTTCCATCAAGCAAGAGTTGGGACGTCGTCTCTGAGGTTTTTATAGTCGCTTTAAAATGATGTGACTCCAGCTATCATCCGAACTGTTTAATTTTGTCTGAGGACTAAAGTCAACTGTTCTTTCTTAGGCGAAGAGAAAGCAAGCCGAGAGAGACCGAGACAGCCACAACGCCGCCGCAGCCTGCTGCCCCAGCAAACAGCCCTGCAGCAATTCCCGCAAATTGGGTGGGGTGTCAATCGCGCGGCCTGCCTCCCTCCCGCAAGGCTGCCTCTGAGCACCTGGCCAGGTCACTGCGCGGGCTGGCGGCGAGGGACTCTCGTCCAAGCGCCTCATTAATGTGCCGTGGCGTCTCCCTTCTCTCTGCGAGGATGCGGCCTTCGGAGGAAGCCTCCGCTCGCAGGCTCTAATTAAAGTCAAGATGGACAGCTCCAGGCAGAGGCCATGCCAGGCTCAGCTCGAGCGGCACGAGATCACAGCCGCGGTGCGGCAGCCGGCGCGAGCAATCTGCTGTGGGTTTGTTTGTGTTCTCAATCAAATTAAGGTGAAGAGGAGAAAAGAAATATCACTAGGCAGCACCAACAACAGGGACAGCAGAAGCAACGGAAAACACCGCTGCCCCCCTCCGCCGGGGCCTCCAGGAGGGGCACAAGCACTGTGCACCCTCAAGGCGTGACATCCACCCCGGAGAGGCCGTGAGCGCCCTCCGAGGGCCTTGCCCTTCTGTCGCCCAGGTCTGGAATGGGAGTGCAGCAGGCTCCCAGCGGCCAGCACACTGCAGCTCTGAGGTGACCACCCGGAGCCCGTCCTGGGTGAGGACGACCGTGGCGCTGCCACGGAGTTGCTTCCCTGCTTTTGTCCCTCCTCACGTGGCCAGACTAGCCAGGGTGCAGGGAGCACCCAGGAGGAGCCGCCCACCATGGTTTTACTCCTGCTCCAGTTCTGAGTTTAAAATTAGGCAACTTATTTTCACGGCCTCTGTTTCACGGGTGTTTTAAGTTCAAGTGTAACTATCTTGTTGGCTTTCCTGAGATAATGTTGGATAAACTGTAACACTGAAGCTGCCCAAGCCCAAATATTAGCAACCTAGACACAAGGACATGTCTGGCCTCTGAGGACCTCGCAGCGCCCCAGAAGAGTCAGGCCCAGGGCGGGCCCTGCTGCCGAGGGCTGGGAGGAGCTGGAAGACTTCCTCCAGAGCACCTCCTTCTCCCAGGCCATCTCTACACAAGCAGTAGGACCCACCCGCCCCTCCATGACAAGGAACAATGAGAGAGCAGGCTGGCGTGGAAGCAGGCTTACCAGCACAGCTCGGGGCAACTTGTGCAATCCTGAGCCCCTCACTTACCTTCTTTGAGCTTCACTTGTACCTTGCCAAAAATACTGGGACAATCATTCCCTTTCTGTAAAAGTAGCTATGAGTATTAGGGAGAATATATGAACAGGGACCTATCTCAGTACAAAACCCCAAGGAGGATTTTATAAACAGGAATCACCATCAGCAGCATCCCACCGGCAACACAAGCAACACCACAACTGTAGCATCTCTATGTTCAGGGTCTCCACTACAACCAGCAGCCTCCCCACCAACACCAGCACCAGCAGCCTCCCCTCCAACACCAGCACCAGCACCAGCAGCCTCCCCTCCAGCACCAACACCAGCACCAGCAGCCTCCCCTCCAGCACCAACACCAGCACCAGCACCAGCAGCCTCCCCACCAACACCAGCACCAGCAGCCTCCCCTCCAACTCCAGCACCAGCAGCCTCCCCTCCAGCACCAGCACCAGCAGCCTCCCCTCCAACACCAGCACCA
>NDGN011543257.1:0-24422 GCA_002564285.1 Tympanoctomys barrerae
TCCAAGCTGCACTGTAATAAATATATATATATACATATATATATATATATCCAGATTATAAATATTTCTATAACCATTAAAAGTATAAATATTCATATTTATGATTAACCTGAACATAGAGTCATGAAAACAAGACTTCAAATAGAGCTATTTCTAAATCACCAAATTTACTGTAGTTAGTCTACTTTTCACTGTCCCATTGGAAACCTTTGAAGGGACAGTTCAATACTTAGTACTTATCTGTGCTGCATCTAGAATCAAAACCCTTGTAGCATCTCCAGAGAACTAGGTAGTGGGCTATGTATTGTCTGAAGAATGTTATGTCCAAGAAAGCTGAAATCCTCTAGAAGGATCAGAACTAGAGCTCCCTGAGGTGTAGATTATGTTGGTATAGATTAGACTGGCCTACTACACTTCTTTAATATTTTAAGTGTATAAGTGCTTTACAAAGCCAATACCAAGCTCATGCTCTCTGTACTGACAGGGCTCCAGAATATCACATGAGGACTTGCCTGTGTCTGCTACAGCCTGCTGTTTTCTCTTCATTTTCAGTTCCATATTCTGTTTGGCTGGCTCATAACAGCTCTGTGACAGGCCAAAGAGAATGAGGGTCCCACTGGATACATTTGTTATTTTCCATTCATTTCTGAGAACAAATGTGCTTCCCACTCATTTGATCAAGAAAAATGCCTTGCTAATATGTTTCTTTAGAGTTAGCAGGGAAAATTTTGGTCGGCTCTTATGACTACTAAGTCTTATCCTCAACAGACACGGCTCGTCTCTCACACCAACATCTTAACATGCTAAACAATGCATCTATGTCAGCTGAATGAGCAATGAGTCTTTTCTAAAACTTACATAATCATTTGTGGTTAGAAATTCTTAAATTCTTAAAGCCGGGGATGGTGGTGCACACCGTTCATCCCAGCACACAGGAGGCTGAGGCAGGAGGATCACTGCCAAGTTCAAGGTCATCCTGGGCTATAAAATGACTTGAAGACCAGCCTGAACACAGTGAGATAATTTCTCAGAAAGACAAAGAAGAAGAAGGAGAAAAAGAAGGAGAAGGAGGAAGAGGAGGAGGAGGAGGAAGAAGAGGAGAAGAAAGAAATTCTTAAAGTAGTGTCATCAGTTTTTCTATCAGCTTCTACAGCAAAGTAAAATAATTGACTTAATTATCCTGATAATTCAGGCAAACATGCATAATACTTCTTTCTTGTATTAATGTTGGATCCTTTTCTTATATACAAAGAAAAATTTCATTATGCTGGTAATGCTTGATTGGCTCTCAGAGCTTCAGCTGTTCAGATATTTTGTAACAAAAAACTGAAGCTATTAAATATACTGTTTCTTTGCTCTATGCCTTCCTAACAATAGTATTTGTTTAAATCAACTAGTAGGCATTAAAGACATTAAAACATTCACAAGACTATATTGTAAAATTTAATATAAAATAAGTATGATTAGTCATAACTTAAGACACTGGTGGTGAACTTACTGCATATGTGCTACAGTGGGCTGTCTGTATCATTGGGCACTTGAAAAGACTCATCATCACTGATATAAAGCCTTGTTAAAACTTAATATCAGAGGGCTGGGGAGATGGCTCAGTAGAATAAGTGCTTGCCTAACAAGTGCAAGGGTCTGAGTTCAATCCCTGGTTCCACCAAAAAGAAAGAAAAAAGAAATAGTTTTTTCAGTAGAAAACTTAATATCAGAGCTCCAGAAAATTATGCCTTGAACTTACACAGGCTTACGAGTTATTTGGTGATGATGTTATAAGAAAAGTCTCTCACAGAGGTGAATTCTTAATCCAAATGAAATGATTTGGTGACTTGGATAACAAATTTCATTTACCATTTGATTTTGCTCTGGTGTTTAGATGTTTCTTTCTCCTAAGTACCTCAGGCTTTTCTTTGAGAAAGCTACTTTTTCCACATAGTCTATAAAAACAATTTTCATAACATTCCCCAACCAAAATCATGCAATGCTTTCATTCATTGAAAGCCATAATCCACATATGCAATAATCTGGAAGGCTTTATTTTGCATATGAGATTTCATTAAAAGTAAATGCTGGGGATTTCGCTCAGTGGCACAGCACCTGTCCAGCAAGTCTGAGGTCATGAGTTTTATTTCCAATACCAAAAGAAAAAAAAGTAGAAATCAATATATTATTCTGGCCCATAAAATATATAGAACCCAGTACACAGGTTCTTGTTTTTGCAGCTCATTGCCAAGAATTCCACAATAGCTACCAATATGCTACATGATGTCAAATCATGTGATGTAACTTTCAATTTCTTCTCCCTTCATCTACTGCTAGAAGTTTTCACTTTGAATCTATAAGCATTCAAATTAAATCCCACTAAAAGCCAAGCTTTGTTTCTCTAGCTTGAAATCTGAGATAAGGATGAATAAATGTACGTTGAAGAAGATACCAATTTTCAAAAGTTTTCATCTAAGAAATACCTGAATGCTTATGTTACTGGCATCATGCTGAGTATGCACATTATTTTTTAATGCTATCTAAATGAAGGAGCTGTTATTATAATCTTCGTTCTGCACACAAGCAAAGGCTTATGGGATAAAAATGCTTTGCTAAAGTCTCCAACTACAGGAGCAGCAGTGGAAATTCATTACAGGTATACATGATTCAGAGTCTCTGCTTGTCACTTTGAGGTCCAGAAATGATTTAATCAGACATGTTTGTTTCATTTCTAGGGATCGAGAAGAGTTGGTTTCGGGAAAAGGCAGTCATAAATAGCACAAGGTAACAGTGAACAACTAAAATCTGAAAGGATAATCCATTGACAGACAAAATGTTACCCATAGTACCTGCAAAGAATCTTTGCCTTATGGTGTGTAGGGACAAAATACAACTAACTAAACTGTAAATCCTAACTCTGGATTAGCTCCTTATTTCCAGTAGCTGCTGGTAAATGAATGAAATCTAAATAATTTCATCACTTTTATTAATAAATTAGGAAAGATGCTTTTATTTTGGTTTTTGCTTCATCAGATAATTACAGGAATCAAAATGGTTATAACACCTTTCCACACCAAGGAAACGTGAATGAGGCACCTTCATTGGGTCAGAATGAGACACAATGGCTGTTAGAAAACAAAAGCCTGAAGTCTCCACTCCCTTCATGGAGAAATTCAAATTCCTTATCATTCAAGTGCCCACCATGAGCAGCAAAGATTCTTTGTGGTCAATTCTGGTTGGAATTCAGGGACGATCAGCTACATAAAGCTTGATTGGGCTCTAACAAATGGGTGACTGTTAGACCCCCTCACTGTGCCCGATGGGTAGAAGGCTGTGTTACTACAGCAACATGGCTGATAGAGAATTGTAAGAGTCCACAAGTTGCATTACCATGCTTTTGCTGGGCATGGTCTCTATGCCCAGCACTAGGTATTGTATCTGAAGCCTTGAACATTTCTGTAACATATTTCTCCTGAAATACTTCTATGTTTCAAACCTCCATTAATAGATATGGGTTGGGTAAGTGTACATGTGGGAAATGATTCTTTATTCCATCCTACCCCTTAAATTAAAGTCTACTCGTCTGTTTACCTCTTCCATAGATGAAAGAATAGACTATGAAAACCTGTATTATAAGAAGATTTTAATCTTCAAAGAGTATGATGCTGTCAGGATTTTCCCCAGGAGAGGTAATGGGCTGTGATGCGCCATCTATAGCAGCCTCTCATGCCTAAACCCTCTGGACCAGTGGTGGCAAACCCTTGGCACACATACCACAGAGGGCTGTTTGTATCATTGAAAGCTCTAACAGGTTTGCCACCACCGCTCTAGTCCATGTAGACTTTGAGAGCTGGGTCCCATTTTTTGGGCCCTGTAGGTCATCTGTGTGGCTCTTAATAACTACTGTTTACTAAATGAATATTGGCATGCACAAGCAACATGGAAAGTCCAATTTAATAGGATGGCTTTTAATTGTAGATAGCTTTCCTTCGAATAAAGCAGATAATTATTAAACCTGAGTCTTGCTTTCATATAAGCATCCATCTTAAACAGTGCCCAAATATCAAAATTATTATAATTTTTTTTTGGCAGAACCAGGAATTGAACTCAGGACCCTGAGCTTTCCAGGCAAGTGCTTATTCTACTGAGCTATGTCCCTGGCCCCAAATATAAAAATTATATAATATATCAATAATAATTTAGCCCAGCTATCTTTTTTTTTCCTTTTGGTACCAAATACAGATCACATTTATGAGAAGCAGAAGTTGTAGACAAAGATCAGCTATTTACTTTTATTTTGATCCTTGTTCACTCTGAATGTACATTAGAGCTGTAGCAATGAGCCACATAATAGTGACATAAAAAGATATTGGTGACATGAACAACCTTGAAGGTATCCTAACTACACACTGTTGCTAGACCTTTAGAGACATTATAGAAAGTTACTATTATAATGGCCATTTTTTATCCCTCAAATGCATATTGTGCATTGATCTTTCCTAAATGGGTTTCTCCATTTGCAAGAGTGTTTTCAAAACAACAGTTGGTCAAGAGAAGTTATGTGAAAATTCAACCGCTAGATGGAGTGGCTTTTGTAAGCCCTCAGGGATCAATTTGTTATTCTATTCACCGGACACAGTTTTCGCTTTGGTTGAGCAACTTGTCCTCCTGCTACAACATTTTATGAATCTTACAACTGAATTAATTAAAATATAAGGAAGAAAATATGTCAAGAAGGGTTAAAATGTGTTATGATGACTGCCTACAAAGCTAAATTTCTAATGGCTTTTCTGGGGCAAAGGGGCATTGAGAAAATTTAGTATATTGATAAAAATTAATTGGGAATATTTGAAAATTTGCCTCAAGAAAGTAATTAAGAATGAGTAAAGAAAAGTAGTTGTACTGAAAACAAATGTGTTTATGCCAAAGATGCTGAAAGTAAGAGGGAGCTCTCAGGAGCCCAAAGTCAATTTTAATAACAAATTCAACTAACTTCTATTTCATAAAATAATTGACTTTCTTATTTCCAAATGCGAAATCGCCAATACAGGTCATAATTCTGTGATGAAAAATAATGCAAAATTGTTTTCTATTATTATGGGAACTAAAGTGGACTATTTCACAAGTGAATATTTGTTTAAATATTCATACAAATTAAGGGTACAGTGACTTTCTAACAAATTCAAAATTTTTTCCTTATCTTTTTCTTTTTTGTTCCCTATCTTTTTCTCCTGTGATAATATTAATAAATTTGTCTTTTTTTGCTTCAAATCCAGGGTTTCCTTTAAGTATTATTTTAAAGCTATGTTTTTCTGCATCATCTACTTTAGCTGAACTATTTAGAAATGTTCATTTTATACTAAACTGCAAATCCTAAGTAAAAAAACATATGCTCTCAAGATGCACATAATTATATACCCACAGTTATGGAAAGAATGGGTTTTAGTAGAAGTACAAAATATATTTTGGAAACAGTTATGATTTAGAAGTAAGCATATAAATTTGATGCAAGTATAGAATTTATATGCCCTTGAAACAGTAGGATAGTTTTATGACACTCACTGAAGGTGCTACCCTTCCTATGTTGCATGACACAAATATGGGATTCTGAACAGAGTTGGAACTAAACGTGCTTAGAAAGAGTGACATCAACAGAAAGAACTAAGAAATTAAGTGAGTGCAAATGGGCTAGAAACTCTAGCATACATTTTAGAAAACAGACTGAGCAGTGGTACAGTTGTTGGGAAGTGTCTGCATGGAGTCTCAAAAGATGGGCTCTCAACTGCTACCAGCATCTTCGGGAAGCAGGAGAAATGCACTTGCCTGAGCTCCAGCTCCGACCTATAAAATCAGAAATGCTGGAAGTGGAGCATAGCAATGTTTTTCACAAAGATTCTAGGAGACTCTAACGCATTCTAAAGTTTAAGAACTACCGCTAAAGATTATGAAGATCCCAACGAAGACTAAATGGACTACAGGGCTACAGTTAGCCTTTAAGAAGAACTGAGGCTAGGCAAGAAAATGCTATATTCTGTGAGTAGGGGATTGTGCATAACTAAAATAGATTGGTAAGAAAGCTGCTCCTGGTAAAGTAGGGTCTTAAGATCTTTAAAACCAGGCTATTTCTATTTGATTGGAATAAAAAAAAATGTCCAGTCTGAAAATAAGAATAAGAAGTGGGGAACCTCTGAAGATTTTTTGTCTACAAATCATAGCTTCTCTAGACTTTTCCAGAAAACTTATTGTTATATATTTTATCCAGTAAAGGAAAGTGGCTTGAAAATGTAATACAAACACATAAATTAAGAAGTCCTACACTATTTCCTCCTAATTCTATTTGCAAAGTCTACACAAAGCTTTATAGAACTGCTAAGCTACTTCTTTGGATACCACTGGGAAATAACTCATGATTAGTGAGCATAACAGAACAGGAAAAGAGTAAAAGTAAGCAACACTTCAGTTTTTAAAGCTAAAAACATGTTTCTGTTGTTCTTTACCCCAAACCCTCCTCCAAAAAAAAAAAATCACAAGAAATGAACTCATTAAAGGTAAAACCAAAGTAGAACTTTTGCAGTATTATCAAGCAATACAGAGCCACTGCAAATTCTTATAGAACTATTCTGGTAATTATATAGTTTATACTGTTCCTAGTAGGCCTGTTATCTTTTAAAAATACTTAAAAGTTATGAATATATAGAAAAATGTGTCCCAAAGCACTTAAAATATGACATTGGGCAAGCTGTACAGTCTTTATTTTATAAATAAAATAGACCACAGATTACTTGTAGTTACATTAGCTTCAAACTAAAATCTTCCAAATGTTTTGTTGTTTGTATAAGAATTTAGAGGTCATTTCCCAAAGTACTTACATACCATGATTCCCACATACACAGAGATACAAAATTTTTTGGATAGTCTTTTGCTTACTTTACTTTTATGTTCAATTGTCTAACTTGCCTTTTTCTCTATGTTTCTATACTTGCTCACCACCTGTACAAACTCTAGAGAAAACATTTAAAAATTTTGATAGCAATGCATTAAAATGAATTGAAAATTTGGCCCATCTAATCAGCCACTATGGAATAAGCCAAAACACTCTGATCCTAGTAGCATAAAACTAAGTTTCTTTTCTAAAGAAGACATAAACTTAACTATCAATCCATACTACCTAAACAATTTTTGGAAGTCAATGATATCGATTCACTTGTTATAGATATCAATGGAATGAAATTATCTAGTATCAATGTTCATATAGTGATTTATTTAAAACAAGTACTTTAAGTTTTTTTAAAAAGAGTAATAGAATTTATCAATAGCTTGCATGTGACACATCTCACAATTTAGCTCAATTTACAGAACATACTGATTCTAACTTTGTTCTTTAAAGTTATGGTCTAAAAGAATACATGAAGAAATAATGAAGGGAAGAGGGAGAGCCTCCCATTTAAACATAAACCTTGAAAACTTCATTTCCTAATTATATTGTATTTTAATTATATTTAAATCTACTATAGACATATGCAGTTTGTGAAAGCATTTGTCAGTGTATTAAACCACCACAACAGATTGCCTGGCACATCTTTGAAAAGTGCCTCTGCTTTTCTTTAAAAAGCAATTGCATGGAATTTGCTAGTAGGAAAAAAATAGATATTACATTATCAAATTTAGGAAACTATACTGCACTTTATCTCCTGAAGTTAAAAACTTAAAAATGTTATTCAGACTTGATAGTGGCAGTACAGAGTTAAGCTTAAGATACCAAACCTCAAAGAGCTGAGAACTCTGAACAGTTTAGAGTCCAACTAAGAATGTGAAAATAAGACATGAAACAATGCAACATTGTACTCTTAGGAAAACTCATTTGCCACATGGATTAGAAAAAAATGAAACTTAGATCCTTTCATGCATTAAAAAAAAAGGAAATCCTAATCTAAGAAACTTACTAAAAAATACAGAATGTAGTGCAGCAGCATAATAATCGGTTAAAAAATTGGTTAAGAAACAATGATTCTAATCTAACCAGTCTCAACTCATTTACTCAAAAGCATAAGAAAACAAAACAAAGAGCAAAACTTTGAAAGCTTTACTGATATGTAGGTGTGTCAAATTCTCTAGCTTGAACCAAAACAGAACTCATAGTACCCCAGAACAACTGCGATGAATCTGCAAGTTCATTGGCTCAATTTTGGAAAATAAACAATTCTTTCCTCAAAAACCCACAGAAACTTAACTAAAAACCTCCAGAATTCCATGGTCATTAAATTATTAAATTAACCTCTTCAAGTGAATTAGAGACTATCCAAGCATTATTCATTGGTAATTTGTGTGATAAATGCTTCAAATACATGAAAAATATTAATAAAATTAGATCAGTAATATATAAAAAACTAACCCTCTTAGGAAACTATTGTAATGGAATGTACTATCTTTCACTGTGATACACCTTGCTCAGTGAGGAAATATGAGCCACAAAAGATTTAAATTTTTTATGTCAAGAACCAGACGTAATTACACCACCTTTTGGAACAGTGTTGACTTACTCTTGACGTCATAAACATACCTATTATCCAAGTGGGGAAATCTGACACAGAAGTTCATCTAACATCAATTGAAGAGTAGTAGCAAGAATAGATGGAGAGATCACTAAGAACAACCTACACCCCTCAAATTTCCTAGTTTTTTCTTTGTGATAGCATTATATGTATCAAACAAATGTATCTTAGAATGCATTTTGTGGTATAGTAACAATCTACATTTTCTTCCAACTATTACAGTCCCAATTTCCAAAACTAATGGAAATTAGAAAGATTGCTGAGAGCTGTCTTAAACCCATCAATATTTGTAGCAAAATTCTAATCCAATGTGGTGGGTTCATCCTGGCATATTTGAAAGATTCTTGGAACACATGGGACTGGAATGGGTTTCCACCTATCCTGGAAAACAAGAACAATCTTGTTTTGTTTCAAGGTGAATATTTTCATTTTGCCTTGAGCTCTCAGTATCCATCTGAGCTTTCACTATCCATCTATTTTGGACTTGGACATCTTCCCACATTCATAACATTTTCTTAAAATCAGAATGATATATTCGAATATATTGAAAGGCAATGTATTTAAATTTTCACCTTTAGTTATGATCTGTGCCTATGAAAAGTTTTCGTGTGTGCTTATGCATCCAGTTGTTTTGAATTATTCAGTATATAATTTGACAGTAGAAATACTCTGGATGACATTTGTAGTTTCTTTCAGTCCAGAAAATATTTTGGAGAAATACAAGTTGATCTATCTTATAAGATAAAGCCAATCTCATCTAAGAATATACAAATACATGAATTAAAAAGCAATCCAGTGGCAAAGTGGTAAGCCTCTAACTGTGCAAAAAGAGCACACATGCAATTACAATACTAAGTTGACATGTTTATGAGAACAGGATTGGAAAAATAGCTGGAGATTCTGAGATGGGAGGAAAACTAAGTTAAAATTTTGCCTATGTAAAGTACATACTATTTTTTAATCCACCTATTCTTTGTATTCCCTATCAGTCTTCTAGTTAATAAAAAACTAGGCAGAACTGGTTATTTCTAGAAGTACAGATATGCAATAAGTATACCTGGCACTAGTACAGTTTTTCAAATAATACTGGGTCCAGGTTCAAAGTCAAAAGCAAAATTATAAATAATTTAAACCCAAAGGCCAGTTTCACTCTATTTGTCAGTTCAATTAGAAAATGATGAATACAAAAATTGAAAAGACAGACTTACACTGGGGGAGATGTGGCCTTCTTTTCAGCAGTGAATGCAAGCTCTCATCTCTGTTCTGGATGCAACTGAGCTAACATAATTACCCCAAGAAGAAGAGACAACAACCTAAAGGACGGGGTTCATCTAACCAAATTCAAGAAGCTACAACCAAGTCATATTTTACTAATTATGTGTTGTTAGATATTTCTGAATTCAATTTCTTCTTTATTATTTATTTATTTTTTGTTTGTTTGTTTGTTTTATTTTGTTTTTCCTTGTAGCATCGCTGAATAGCTAGTTATGGGGGAAAAATCACTTTCCTTATTAGGGCAAGTACTTTCTGGGAAGAAACATTCGGTAAGTGTGGTGAACTCTAAACTGCTATTATAAGTTCTGTGTCACAATAATTTATTCTTATGCAGCAAAGTTTTTCAATTCCAATTTTAATTTCAAAACTAATAGCAAGACAACCAATGAACCTGTGTGAACTTCCTCACGTTAATGTTAATTCTGAGTCAAAGCAAAGAAGAATGTCATATGATTGTTCTGAAAGAATTTCTCAGGCTTTGCTTTAGTAATTAATAAGCTGACACTGCATACTAAACACTTATCAACAGAATCAATGGAGCTGGTTCCTTCTTGAGAAAATAGATAAACCAATTCAAAGAGTTTGCTGTAGGAATAGAATGTAATAGGCCACAAATATAGTGGTTCTTTGGGAAGATTTCATTCCCTGCAGCTTCATCTTGGTAACATTTAACAATTTCACTATTTTAACATTTTGAAATGCCAAAAAGAACACACTGATCCTGCAGCTATGCTTATTAGAGAAGAGCAATCTCACAGGCAAGACAGAGAGGAACATAGTCCACTGGGAAAAGGGTAACAGAAAAAGACAGAAAACAGTGGATTACAAACAAAGCCAAGTACTACTTCAACATGAGATCTGGTTTTCACCAGAATTTAAAACTTTATATACTAGATTATCATCACCCATGACTCAATTAAGGTTCTAATCACATCACTCACGTATACACATAAATATTGATGCTATTAAAATTCAGAGGTACAAATGTCTAATTTGTGTTCCTAACAATGAGTATGCAAGCATAGTAATTTTATTTTTGAAAGGTCAGAAGTGAACATTTCCACCATGTGGTATTATTTCATCCTCAGGCGGGCTTGGGAGTACAATGAGATCTCTTCTCATTAGATTTGAAACATACCTCAGCCAAGAGTGCTCCTGGCCTGGAGTGGGAGACATCTTTGAAACAAAGAGTCTGTTTACAGTAAGTTCTCTTGATAACCTCAAATGCATTAGTTTTTCAATGCCATGCCCAACCTGAAGCCTCTCACCCAACTACAGTAACTGCTATTGTGCTATGAATAACTCCCTTCCGTGTGCACTGTTTAACATCTTGGAGATGGCTGCATTCTGTTCACGTGTGGTCATAATCAGAAAATTATCTGTCTCATTTAAGAAACTATACATGGCCTTTTATTTTTATAAAATTGCTCTTAACTGAGTTAGAGCATGCAGGAGGGGAAAGGAAGACGGAGTGGAGGGAGGGAGGACAGAGAAAAAAATCAATCAGTATATCTTCCCTTGCAAACTGACAGGAGAGTGGGATTAGAAAAGCAACACTTTAAATCAGATAAAGTCCTATGGGAATCTTAAAGGTTGGTTGCTTTGAGCTTTTCGATATTCTTTAAAATAGACTGATGTCAGTAGTGACCCCACAGATATTCAACATCCTCTGAGTTTCTTCTGCAAAAAAACCTGCATTTCCCCCATTGTTCAAATGATATTAATGTGTTAATACAAATGAGAAGTTATGTGACCTTAAGAGGTATCTTCTGAAACCTTTAAATCCAGTAAATCTGCTCTAATCTCTTATTGGATTAAATGCCCAAGAAGGCTTAATGTGCCAAGAAACAAACAAAGCCATGATTAACTCTTATTTGGGAGAAAATAAAAGAAGAGAGAGACAATATGATTAACAGACTGCTAAATATTTTCCTCATCCGTTCAATTAAAATCTTTAAAAGATAAATGAGCTGTTCAAATCAGAAACATGCACGTTGCTTTCAAACTTTAAAATGACCAAACGACAGCTTTTCATGTCTATCACAGCAAACATTTGCATACCAGAGGTGATCCATCTATGATTTGTGAGCCTTATTAAAAGATGTCGTTTTTAAACCTAACGTCAACTTTACTCACCTAATGGCTAGCTTTGAGTCAAAAGGTTCTATCAGCATTCGAACGTAGGTATTAAATACTATGCACATTTGTTTCCTCTTTAAGAGAAGCGGCTTCTGAAGCTATGTTTCTCTATATCAAGTTTATTATTTGACATACATTTCCTTACATGCCATGTAATATTTATTTTAAACGGTTTCTAGGTTTGATGTGGAGATGAATGTATTTCTCTAGGAAGCCTTACTTACTGATACGGTTTACAGACATTAAGCATCAACTCAAGCGACTGTTTTTCAAACATGCACAATTACACATTTTCTACAAACAAGACATCAGTGCATACAGAGAGCCAGGTGCACACACATTCATTAAATAGTAAATGGTAGAAACCTCCAGAAGTAGCACAGACAACAGTTAACAGGCTGGAGCGACACAGCTAAGCAAACATCGACGCACGATTCGCTTAACCTGAATAAGAACTCCACGAAGGACACTTGGGGACCACATTGGTCAGCGCCCGAGGGGGCGGGAGGCAGAGAAAGTATTTCCAAATGCGACTCCGCCAGGTCTTACCCTTCGCATCCCCCGGTCCTGGGGCAGAAGCTCCCTTGTCACCTCTGGCCCAGCTCGAGGGCTGGTTCTCCGCTAGAAGGAAAGGTCCCCCCACTCCAGGAGAGCTCTGCAGGGAGCCGAGGCGCCCCGCCCCGGCCAGGGGAAAGCACTGGCGCCGCGGGAGGCAAGAAGAGGCGGAGGCAGGGGAGAAGTAGCGAAGGCAGGGGAGGAAAAGGGAGTAGCAGAGGGGACGAGGGAGGCGGCGCCGGCGCTGGGACGCGGGCAGGCGGGGTGGGGTGGAGCGGGTGTGCCCCCGGCGTCGGTCAGTAAGTCAGTCAGTCCGCGCGCTGGCGACCCCCGACCCCCAGCGCCCACCCGCGACAGCAAAGGGGACTGCGCCCCCTGTGCC
The DNA here is from genome assembly GCA_002564285.1 of Tympanoctomys barrerae. Taxonomy (NCBI): domain Eukaryota; kingdom Metazoa; phylum Chordata; class Mammalia; order Rodentia; family Octodontidae; genus Tympanoctomys; species Tympanoctomys barrerae. Next base: position 12,892 of record NDGN011543257.1, read on the forward strand.
CTGGCCTCTGGCGAGCCTCGCCCCTTCCCGGGGCTCTTCACGGGTCCTCCCGCTCGCCCCGCCTGGCCAGCCAGGGGGCGCCGGTCTCTGCAAGCGCGGGCGCCTGTCGCCTCGCCCCGTCACTCGCTCACGCGGTCCCTGTCTCTCTCTCTCTCTGCTCGCACTCTGTCTCTGGCTCCCTCTCGCTCCGGTCCCATTTATGAAGCGCGGTCCCATCACGTGTTAATAAGCCTTTGTCCTGCCCTGGCAGCAGCAGCGGCACAGACTCCTCCGAGGGACCTGAGCGGGGAGGGACCGCGCACAGCGCCCGCGACTCCAAACTTTGCTGCCGCGGGGCGGCCGGAGGGGCCGAGCCTCCACACCCCGGGCCCTCGACTTCTCCTCCTCCTCTTCCTCCTCGTCCGCGTCCTCCGCCGGCGCCGCTTTCCCGGGGGACCCGCGGCCATGACCCACTCGGCTCCCGGATACCCGCACACCGGGCAGGGCCAGAAGGGGGCTCGGGTCTGCGCCACCCCCGACCCCAGAGCCATTAATCACGCGCGCCGGAGCAGCGCGCGGCGCCAACACCTTGCGCGGAGGTCACGTCTGGGGCAGGCGGCATTGCCGGAAGGGAAAGGGAGCGAAGGGGAGAAGCTGGGACATGCCGGGCCTGGGGTGCGGCCTCGCGCCCCCAGTGCTTTACCCTAAGACTCCCGGGCTGGGACCACAGCGGACCAGGCCCAGGGGCGGGCGAAGCCTGGACCGCGCCACGCAGCCCCGGAGCTGCTCGCTACCTGGCTGCGGCCACGCGGCTACCTGTCCTCCGCCTTCGGGGCTCCGCCCGGCACCGGGCTGGGCTCCTCGTCCAGTCCCGCCGCCCCCGCCCGCGCGACCACTGGGGACGCCCCACTCTCCAGGCTCCGGCTGCAAACAGTTGGGTTCCGTGGGCGGCTGGCTCCGCACCTCCTGCCTGCGCGCCCCCTCCCCAACTCCCCGGGGCCCTGCGCCTCGCACCTTCGCGCTGGAGGAGGACACCTCCCTGCTGGGCCCGGCGGGGGACGACCCGGGAAGCGCGGGGGCCTAGCAGCCCGACAGGAATTAGGGGACATGCTCTTTAATTGGTTCCACTATCAGCCGCCGTCTGCCTCCCGTGCGCACGGATCAAGCCTTAATTGGTCTTTACATTTATCATGGTGAATTGTTAGAAACAAACCACATCTGTTGCTTTAGGGGGGAAGATGCTTCACCGCCCCCTCTCCTGGGCCGGGACCTGATCTTGGCTGCGGAGGTCGAGCTCATTTGGACACCCTTATTTCTTGAGCTAAGTCAGGAAAGGATCATGTGGTTTCCACCTGATGAAGCCATGTCACATCGTCCCCAAGGGGCCCTGCCACGGGCAATTGCTCTCTCCCTGGCTCCTCCACTTTGCGATTGCCTAGGCTGTGGACTTAGACCCCTGGCCGGGTTCCCACAAAGTCAAGCCCAGACCCCATAGGGAACCACCCTCTTCTAGCGACCCTTGCTGTTCTGACCCAGTCTAGAGCTCAAGAGCAGTGGTCATATATCTGGGTCCATTTGGGCGGCATGTCAAAGATCAGAGAGAGTGAGCTCTCCAGGAGGGAAAGGACCAGAGCTATAGATTGGAAGTAGAAGGGAAGGTTGAAAGCTGCTTTGGAGAGTAAAGCCAAACCAGAGAAGGCCTTCCTGGAGTGCTGGTATGGTCTTTAAGAAATCCCCTGGAAGGCTTTAGGTTAGGGAATGTATTTCCCATTTCCCTTTTATAAAGTGGCCATTTGAAATAGCTGAACCCATTAAGTTCTCCCAGGAAGGTGGGTGAAATAGGTTATAAATAAAGATCTGTCAATAGGTGGAAAAATGGATGCAATGAGTAGATGGATGGATTTGTGTTGGGCCTTAAATCTGCTCCCAAGGGGAAGACTCTAGCCCTCCTACAGCACAGCTTTCAGAAGATCTAAAGGGAGGAGGAGAAGGGGCTTTCCTGTAGTCAAGTGCCTCTTTTATTTCAAGGATCATGATTGTGAGATTTTACTGTCATTTTCATTCCTGGTAGAAACATTTGCAAACTTCTGACTTCCCATCCACAGAATCCCTCCATGAGCTCAAGTGATTTCAAAGAAAGGATCTAGGCTGCCTTCCTCTCTCCTGGTAGAGACATCTGATGGCCACAGGACCAGATGGAGGAGCTGGACTTCCCAGTGCCCTCTGGCAACACAAGAGGTGCTATCACGCCTCTGTAGCTGGGCTGTGTTTGATCTGGGGTGGCACCGCTGTTTCCGTACCACTCAGGTGCACAATGCTGACCCTCCCAGTTGAGCTCCTTATACAGGCATTCTCCTACATGTTCATCGCTTCTCTTGCTGGTAAATCTCAGTGTGCACCTGGGAACCAGTTACAACCTGTGGAAAGTACTTCTTGGAAATCTTGCCTCTCAACTCAGTCAATGCCAAATAGTTTTGTTTTTTGTTATAAAGGGAAGCATTTTCATTATTTGGTTCCTAATAAGGACCCTGACAGTTTATGACTGTCTCTAAATCATCCTACATTTCTTTTGGTTCATGGTAAATCTCTCTCTCTCTCTCTCTCTCTCTCTCTCTCTCTCTCTCTCCTTTCACTGACTCCTATGAAATTCCAATTAGACACCTGGGATCTGAATGGTTGAATGTCTGTTTGTTGATTGACTGGCTGAAGGGACCTGTGCACTGAGCCGGTCATTAAGAATCTAATCAACGAGTGACTCCAGCAGCTCCAACTATTTAGCCTGTTGTTCTGTTGCTGTTCAAGGTGGGGGGAAAGCTGGAGCCTGACAGCTGGTGAGTTGTACTGACTTTCCATTTAGGCTCAAGGGTAATGCCCAGTAATGGAGTCAAAATTTGACTTGTGACCTGACATTTTATCACCACAAATGAATGTTTTGTTAAAACTGAGAGCTATGCTGTTTGGAAAATACTATTCTTATCAGGATGAATGTGCACCTTTCAAATCTGATCTGTCCCAGACTTATCAGGGTGTAAAACCGACAGTTGAAGAGCTGCTGTATTTTTTTCTCTTGGAGCTTAGGGAGCTGGAAGAGGAGCACGCAGCAGACAGTGTGAAGACAAGATGCTCTGGGGTGCCTTGGACTTTTTGCCAAGGTTTTGCAAGGATCACCTCAATATGGGAGAGAACAGTTCACTTTTCACATGTGGCTGGCCATCTACTATACTTGGGAGAAAGTCAGAGAGAGTGACAAGTGCAATCTGTCAGTGTCCCTATTAGAGATATTATGTCGAGGGTACATATAAATCTCACACAAAAGGTTCAATGATCCTTGATCACTACAAACCTAGGTTGAGCTGGAATCTATGACCTTCTGGGAAAAGACCTCAGCAGCCCCTTCATGGGCTTTACCCATCCCTTCAGTGCTAGGCTGTCTGGTTTTTCAGATCTTTATCCTTTTAAAATTAGAACAGGGCTATGATGAGCCAATTTACTGCTGTTCTGTGCAATTTAGGTTATTCACTCAGTGAAACATAGAGGATGAGAAAGAGCATGCACAGTTAAGGCTTGCAGCTTCAAAGGCGATCTCAATGCACAACTGCCAATGCGTTTAGAGTTACCCTGGACATAGAACATCAGGGGCTCATGTCTGCCTTCGTGAGATCACCGTTCATCCAAATGGAGCTGTGCTGCAAAGCTTCTTTTTTCACTTGTCCCTGTTCGTCGTGCCTCTCTTCCACTCCCCAAAGGGTAATCTGCTGGGAATGGTGAGCAATGACTTACTGGTTTAGGAACTGGCACAGCAAAAGCTCTTTTAGAGTTCCGAGGCTTTCGCCCAAGCTTGGCCCTCATGTTGGACTTGGCATTTACAATGTGGTGCTCACCTCACGGAGCTGGAACGAATGCTGATTAAAGACATTTTTAGGATGATGTTATGACTACAAGATTTTGTTCTAATTTGGAGCACTGCTTTTAGAGTTTTGACAGCTGTTATTGGCTCTCATTTGAAACATTCAGGCATTTTGGGTTTTAGTAGCTCTGCCTTCCTGGGGGCAGGGGAATTGCTTCATCGCTCCCCATAAAGGCTAAGTGTCAGTTTGCACGCAGATAGGCGGGGGCTGTCAGCTGAAGCATGAGAGACATCTGCAATGCCTGCCCCTGGGATGCTCTGCCAGTGACGCAAGCAATCTGAAGAATGCCCTGCTCCTCTCTAGCGCCAAGAACCACAAGTTGGTCCTGAAAACGGAGATTCTTTTTCACCCCGCTGTCTGAAATTAAACTCCCCAAACCAATTCCAAGTGCAGAAACTGGTTGCCAGGGTAGGAAACGAAGGAATGAAAGAGGGAGGGAAGCTGACAGGCATCTTAGACCTTGGGGGGCACTGTGTTACGTGAGACACAAAGAAAATCACTGCCACTTCGCAGAGATCTCTCCATATTTCTAAACACATGCTCATTAGGGCTTTTTTTCCCTTCACCTTCTCACCTTCTTTCATTAAGCCCCAATCTTTAACATCCCAGCTGAGCAGCGGCAGGCAAGGCTGAGAAAGGATAGGAAGGCATTCTTTCTTTGTCCATATGTTTTGTTTTGTTTTTCATCACCAAGCAGAGGGTCGGTAACAAGGAGATGGATCATCCTTTCATTTTAAACCATATGAGAAGTATGTTCTAGCAGATAATAAATAAGCTCATAGTGCGAACAAGGGGAATGGCATAGATTAATAAAGCTTTTTTTCTCCTTGATTAAACTCTTAGAGACTAGTCATCAGAATTTTAATTAAAAAGACTAAGACATAATATGTCTAAATATTTCATTTCATAAAAAACAGGGCAAGCAGCAGTATTATAATGTCAAAATATGACAAATAAGATAAAAATAGTACTAAAAGATAATTATTTCATAAATAGTCACTTGGTTTTTCTTTTGAGTAAATGTTCTTCTTAGTGTTCTACATGATTTACTTCCACTTCTGGTAGAAACTTCAAAAGTATACTAAAAAGTAAATGCTCATCTTTGGCAATAAGGAGCAAAGGAATCCAGAGCTGTAACACCCACCCCCTTGCCTGGTGCCTAAAACTTAAGTTCTCCGGAAATGATAGTTGTTTTTAGTCCTCCCAGGACTTATGCTATTCTGTAACTGTATCGGTATTAACTATAGAGAAAGGACCACAGCATGGCTGAGGCTCTTTAATTTTCAAACCAGAAAGTGGGTGGCTGATTCGCAAATGAAGTCCTTATATTCTGAGGGTTTCTTGGGGCTCGACTGTGACTTCTCTGCTGTCATTCCTAAATTATTTTTATTTTTTGTTGTTTTGATTTTGTGGTACTGGGGATTGAACTCAGGACCTTGCGTTTAGCCAGGCAAGCACTTATTCCACTGAGCTATCTCCCAAGCCCCTCTGCTGTCCTTCCTATCCCAAGCAGTTGCTGTAGATTACCTGTTTTGCAAAGTGATCTGAATACACTGATACCTTGAGAAGCCCCTGCAGTTCACCAGATTTTCCTTGAAATGCAGCTGCCAATAAAAAAGAGAATTGGCAAAAGCCAGTGGGGCAGATGATTGTTCTGTGGGTTCACTGCTTTGTTTATTGTGCCTATTGTTAAAGAAGCAGGTCTTTATATCCCAGACCTAATTGCACAATTGAAAGTATCAGATGGTTTTCTAATTTGTAGATTAAAGAATTACTGATTTAGGTGAGATTTTAAAGCAGACCATGTAGGGATGGAGTTTTTACTTTCCAGCTCTGCCTGGCACTGGTGACTCAGGCTCCCATAATTTCTAGACTTCTTTTTTCTCTTCTGTGAAATGGAAGTGACATTAATTTGCCTTAAGAAGTCAAACAAAGGTGGAAGTGCATTGAAAAAAGCTTCAGGAAAAATGCAAATGTTTTATTACCATTAATAATTTATTTGACTTAATGGTCCGTTGATTTCTCAGTCATATCAGATTACATAGAATATTTTAATTATTGTGCTCATTTTAAAAACAATCACTAAATAAATTGTCAATCTTTGATGGTATTGATTTTGTATCAGAGGCCCAGGGAAGAGGAGGCAATGTGCTAATAACCAAGCTGAAGAACGCTAAATAAGAAGACCTGTGGTATGTAATGGATGATTAAGCACATGGAAAGGAATCCCAGCCATGCATATTGTGATAGTACATCTTTTCAAGCTGGGAAATTGGCTGCTTGATATGGTCTCAATGTTAGTTTCCTCTCAAAATTCGTGTGTTACAACGTAATTCCCAAAGTGACAGTATTAAGAGGTGAAGACTTTTGGGAAATGGCTGAGACATGTGACTCTGCCCTCATGAATGTGACTTATGCTCAGAGAAAAGGCATTACCTTGCCTCTTCCTTGATATGAGGAGAAAGAATTCCCATTCCCATTGTTTCTTAAATTTTGGACTTTCCAGCCTTCAGAACTGTGAGAAATAAATTCCCATCACTTATAAATTACCCAATTTAAGGGACTTTGTTGTAGCCAGCTAAATGGACCAAGACACAGACCCATGTCTGATTTTTCTACTGCACACTCCAAACTGTTGCCCCCTGTGGGTTAGGCTTTCACCTACAGGACTATAGTTTCCTTATGCATAAAACTATGAAAAACTTTACTTATTATCTTTGAAAACTATTTCTCTCAAAGCTGATTGCTGGATGTTAGGGCTGCACTTTTATTTTCCCTATATTAGGCACTGGGTACTGGTAATTTCATCTCTGAGTTGTATATGGCTCCCAGGCACTGAAAAACCAACTTTAAATGTTAGAAATCCCATGTGAAGAAGTTAATTTGGAACATATTGATAATTTCTCAGATATGATCTCATACAACTCAACACAACACTGTAGAAAAACTGATGTGAAAATTTTGTAGTAGTAAAGTTACTAAAGAACATATAGGGAGAAAAAGAATCATTGCTAAAAGTCATTTTAAAAGATCTTCATTTCTGAGTTTTCTATCAGGATCTGTTATGAGGAGAATCTTAAGGTAAAGACAGCAGTGCCCTTAGTACTCTGAAATCTCTCTCTTCTTTCACCTGTTAGAGGGAAGGTTGCTTTTCTGTTTTTCCAGTATTTTTCCCTTCCAATACCTGGCAATGGTGGTGGTGGTGGTGATTGTTAAGAAGAAGCCTATGGCGAGGTGATGACATGGATAAACAGGAAAGGAAAAATAATCAGAAGGAAAAAGTAAACAAGAGGAAAATAGGAACTCCAGGAGATTTTTCTAGACTGTGCATATCTTTTAGGGTCTCTTAGATACTGAATATGAGAAATCTGAGATGGCATGTGAAACTTGTGACCTGATACTTGGCCCAGTAGGAAGCGATAATGGTGCTCGGCTTTCCCAGGGCAGCCCCAAGGGTCTGCCTGTGGAGCTTTCCCCACATGTTCTGCCCGGACAGGCCTTTGGCTAATTCATTTTTGCTCTAAAAGATCTGAGACAAATGGATTGGTATAGTACGATCTCTGAAAGTTAGAGTACTGTACACTGAGACAAAGAATGAATATTTAATTTTTATTTGATTTTTAAGTGATCCAAAGCTAGTATGATGTCAAGATGACAGTATTTGGTGACAAGATGAGATATGGAGGGACTATGTGGTTGGCTCATGATATTCCTAAGTCAAGTCAGGTGTTCAGAATTCAAGTGGCTCATTTCCTTTTTAGTCCTTTATTATAATTATTTTTCTCAAAAGAACATTCAATACTAGTTTTAATAAACAGTGAAACTTGCTCCTTATAAAGAGCAACAGTGTGAGCTAGGTGTGCTGGCCCAAACCTACAATAGCGGTATTGGTGAAAATGAAGCAGGAAGACTACTGCAAATTTGATCTTGAGCTACTCAGTAAGTCAAATGCCAGCCTGAACTATGTAGTGAAACCCTGTCTCAAGAAAAGGTAATTGAATATTTAAATCAAAGATGACCCCACTGCACACACTCATCTTACCATTCTTTACATGATTGGTATCTACACAATGCATTCAATGAATTCTTAGAAGTGGAATTTTGGGGTCAAAATGTTTTGCATTACAAATACTGAAAGAAAATGCCAATTGTAAGCCAAATCCTTTATATATGGATTTGATCAGCTCATTTAAGCACATAATAAAATGCCCAACCTAACATCTGTAGGACAGCACTGGACTAGCTCAAGGATCGTAGGCATGTGAACAGTACCACTCCATGGAGGCTTTCTGCGTGTGTATGAGAAGTATCCTGGCATTATTATAATTGGGAGGCTAATGTGAAGGACAAGGATATTAGACATGATGCAATGCTCAGGGCAGTTCCACACGAACAAAATATGTCCCGTGTCTCATACAATATACAAAGGTTTTGGTGGCCATTCATGTTCATGGAGGTCTTGCTTATTATTTTTGTTCAGAGCCTACCCTCATTTAAAATATAGACTCAAAGTTTAGGTTTGGGTATGGTTTTATTTGTAGCTCTAATATATATTGAATTTTCCAGGAGTACAGCTACCAGGTAAGTTGAGATATGGATATATTTTGTAAAATGCAGATACATCACTGCAGTATGTAAGCCTTCAACCAAGCTATCTTTTTCAGTCTATATTTATGACTAGTAGATTCACTGTGATTCTATGTATAACTTAGTTATGCTACCATGATACTTAAGCTTATACATAATGATATAAGCAGTATATAAATTATTTTCCTTCTGGTTCATTTTATATTTTACTTAGAGTATTATAATTGATTTTGTTTAAAAAATTGAATGAATTACCTTATCTACCAATTTATTTCACTTAGGATAACACTACAAAATATTTATTATGTAAAGAGAAGTTATGTGTAGCAGAAGTGAAGTTCACTATTCTAGAGACTTCATGTTCCCCCAGCTCATGTGGCCCCTAGTTCTCCGAGCTCTCTGGGCTTGGTCTTCTGGTTCTCCCTTATGCTCCAAAGCCTGCCAAAGTAAAAAGTTACTTCAGCCTTACACAATAGCCTCAGAGGACACACCCTAGACTATTTAGTTCTGCCCAATCTCCTCCAAAGGGACAGGAAAGTGGTGGACAAGAGTACTTTTCTCTCTTCTAGAAGGAAACAAATTAGCCAACTGAAGATGCACACTGAAGAAGGCTAAAATCAAGACACTTGCTCCTTGTCTGTGTTATTAAGCTTCTGTGTGTGTGTGTGTGTGTGTGTGTGTGTGTTGCAGTTTTAGGTACAGAAAGAGAGAGTACAAGTGCAAGAGAGATGTGGTTTACTAGGTGACATCCTAACAATAGTGTTAGACTCCTATGTTTTCAGGACAAAAATAACTACTTTGTTAAATTACGTAACTTAAAATGTTGTTTCATTGTACTTTAGATGATTTTTCAGTCACTTTCCCTCTTAAAATTAGTTTTCTAACTTCAGTTTTACATAACATGAAAATTCTCTCTCTAAAATATTGACTACCTATATTACCACAAGATTCTGAAATTTAAAAAATGGGAAATCTGTGATCAATTCTAAAACAATGGCTGCATTGCCTAGAACCTGAGTTGCATGAATTCAGGAGTCTGGGTTCTCTGTTCATCATTCCAGTCCCTGTAGTGACACCAGTGCTTAATCACTTCTCAAAATGTTGATTGAATTAATGAATTGAGACATTCTATGAAGAACCCCTCCTCCACCTCCCCTCTTCCTTTCCTTCTCCTCATTCTCTTCTCCTCTCTTCCATTTCTTCTTTTCCTCCACTTTCTAGTTGACAGAGAAGTGACAGGCTACTTTTGTTTTACCATGCAGCTGTACTTAAGTTTCACAGGCCAGAAACTTTTTTGTCTAATTTTCTTTAACCGAGTCTGCTACTCCACTCAAATGATCATGAAGATCTGGTATTGTGCTGGGTCACTGTTGGGAAGAAGCACTGCACAATATTGATTGTGATCTAGATTATGTAATGATTATGATCTAGAAATAGTGAAATTCCTCTTCTGGCATTTTATTCTTGGCACTGGTTTCATTTTTGCTTTGCAATCTTTCTTTTTGCAAAATGAAATGTATTAGTCTTATGGCAATGTGAAAAGCCAAGTGCTGCTCCTGCCTGATGACAATGATTATGATGGTGCATCTGTCTGATCACGTTGGTGAGACTGTATGGCAGTGTGTTAGGACGATGGTTCATCAAGCTATGTGCTCTGTGCTCGAAGTGGTGCCCTGACAAGTGCCAGCACGAATGACTTATGCTATGATGAGTGGTAGGTATGGAGGAGAATGCAACTGCAGTAGACTGATGACTTGGGGCACTTCATTGACTCCCTCTGTTTTGCCATAAACATGTGTTAGAAAGACTGGTTCTCTGTCCATTAAGTAGAAAACAGAATGTCCATTAAGTTGTCACTGTGCAACAAAACAATACATATAAGAATACTAAGATTATCAGCCCCACGCTTGCCTATGAAAACACATGCCAGGTGTTTTGCCTGAGTCAAGAGGGCCCCGGAACTGTGCACCATGCCTCCACTCCCTGTGTCCTCCTTTGCACACTGAAAGAGTTGACCTGCCTGATCAACCAACAGATTTGTCTGAACAAAGAAGAAACCAACACTCAGGAAGAGAGTGTTTGCTTCAAGACTGAAGTTATACCCTTCCACAGAGGCCTGGTGATAGCCTTCAGAGCTAGGCATAGGGATGGTAAGAGCTAAGCAGGATCTTCTGGGATGCCCTGAGAGGCTTTAGCCTAGAGAAGGAAGGTCACAGGGCCTGTTCTGTGACGTGGGAGACCAGGTTCAGAGAAGTAATCATCAAAGTGATAGGCTGAAGAAAGAGACATTGAATCAGGTGGCATACTTGAGCCCTGGCACTACTGCCACAACCAGCAGAAATCAGTGCTCTGGATTTTAGGTCAATATGAGGGAGGACTAAATGTCATCAGTAAAATCAGAGTGCTCTTTGTTCTGGTGCAGGGTTTTTCATGAGTTTTTCCTGAGGCTCATGAATATGCAGTTGACATTTAAAGCCACTGTTGTTGCTGAATTCACTGGTATAAACAAGGTAACATAGTATTGACTGGCCACTGGTTTTCTCTCTAAACCAATACCTGAATTTCTTGGGAGAAAGTCATAAACAATACTGTAGCTCAGTCCTAAAGACCCACAGAAAAACCAAAAATAAAAATAAAACCATGAAAAACAATGCACCAGTATAACTCCCAAACCTCTTATCTCCCCCAAAATTAGTACAGGAGGAGTTGAGGGGAAGGAAATCATAAAGAACATAGCAGATGGGTCTGAAAAGTACCAATGAAGGTAAAGCAGTTCTATAAAGTGCTTGGTAAATTTAAAGAAGACCTAAGCAGATAATGACCATAATGAAATGAATGATCAGTGAGGCTAGAGAATATACTAATAAACATCTGGTTCAGCTAAAAAAAAAAAAAGAGAGAGAGAGAGAGATGCAAAACAGGAAAGCCCAGCTTAGAAAAGAATGGGAGTCCATATGACAGTTTTAAACAGAAATCAAGGGGGTTAAAAACATAATTAAAGGGCTGATGAGATGGCTCAGTGGTCTAAAGCACCTACTTAGAACAAGCTTAGCAAAG
>NDGN011543258.1:2945-13694 GCA_002564285.1 Tympanoctomys barrerae
AGAAAGAAAGAAAGAAAGAAAGAAAGAAAGAAAGAAAGAAAGAAAGAAAAGAAACTGAATTCAGTAACTTTCCTAAAGCTGGATGGTTAATAAGTGGGGAAGCCAGAATTAGAGCCCAAGCCTTTAGATGCCAAAGCCCCTTGCTCACAAGCACCATACTGTCCAATAAAGCAGGCAGCAAGGGGCTAGAGGCACCATCTGGCCTACTAAGAGGCACATTAGAATATGAGTCTGTTACCAACATTAACAATCGTGAGCACATCCGTGAAAATTCACATTTGAGGCCATACTTCCAAAGCAGAAGGCCTACGTCCTCCCTGGGAGAGCCACTCTATAAGGCAGCCAGGGACTGCAGCTACCAGGGGATGCTCCTTAGACAGGACCTGTTCTCTGCAGCTCCCCTGAGGCGCTTCAGTCATCTGTGTTATGGCTTGTCCTCTGTAGGCATTTGGATCTGTGATTGCAGGAGGTGGAAGGCACTCTAAAACTGTGTGTCACCAAGGCCCAGGCTCCAGTGCCAAGCCTGTAGGCCTGGACCAGGACCTCTCAGACCAAGGCAGGGCCCAGAAGAACCCCTGAGGCCCAGGCCAGCCTGCTCTGCTGCAGAGTGGCGTGTTGGTAGAACAGAGTAAGAGCAATATCGGCCTTTCTTCCATGCCATACAGTCACAGAGAAACAGCAGAAAGAGTCCTTAAAAACCAGTCAGCCAACCGGGGCGTGGTGGTGCATGGCTGTAATCATAGCCCTTGGGAGGCTGAGGCAGGAGGACTGATGTGAGTTTATGGTCAGCCTGGGCTATCAGTGAGCTCAAGGCCAGCCTGAACTGCATAGCGAGACCCTGTCTCATAAAGAAAAAAAGAAAAGAAAGCAGTCAGGCAGTCTAGCTCTCCTACTTTCAGCTGGAGAAGTTGAGTCCCTGGGAAGGGAAAGGACCTGCCATGTCACAGAAACACCGAGTGGTATATGTGGGTCTAGAACCCACGCGGCGCATCTAGGTAGCTTTTGCCGTGGAAGGCCCATCTTCCCAACCCTTGTGTCGCAATCGAGGGGCGATGAGACGAGATGCTATCACCTGTTCTCCTAACCAGACTGGTTCTGCTTTGCTCACTCCTGCTCATCCAGCTCCCATCTCCTTGCCCAAGCGCTGGAGCCGGGGAGTCTCCCAGGGCCTGCGGGACACTGGGCCAGGCAAGGCCAGGCTTATTCCCACACCCCTCCCTTGCTCCCTGGAGGTACCTCGCTAGCAGATGAAGCCAGAGGCCTCACTGGGAGGCTCTTTGGGAGGCTGGCTCAGCCGTGAGTCCAGCACCCTTCACTGTGCCACAACTCTCATGACAGGTGTCTGGGCAGAAGCCTCCTGCCTCCCTCCCAGGATATGCTCAGGCCCAGGATATAACACAGGGATAGAGGGCAGGCTGAAGATGGCTCAGGAAACCTACAGTCACCCAGCGCCAAGCGGCCAGCTCGGGGTACTTCCCTGGAGAAGCGAGAGAAAGCACCATAGCCCACAGGCTGTCATTCAACCAAGGCCAGGGGGAAAGGGAGACTCGAAGAACTCAGCTAAACACAGCAGTGCAGACTGTGCTAGACCCCGAAGCCCCCAAGAATTGCCTGGAGCCAGCTACTCACCCCTCCAGGACTCTGACTTCCTCATCTCTAGCATTAGTGCAATCATGACTTCACCCACCTGTTAGAGTAGCTGCGTGACTTCTGGGAGGGGCTGCAGGTGAGACTCGCACTTCGCTTTGTACTAAGAGCTCACCAAGCACCCCATGATCTTTGCCCCTAGTTTGCAGTGCGTATGGGGGTTCTGCGATGGTGAATTCCCGTGTTCACCCCCATCCCCACTCCCAGCCTGGGTAACAGCCAGCCACACCTGGGCAGGTACTAAAATCATCAGTGACTACTCCCTGAGCCTGGGTCCCCACTTCCCAGGCTACCCCTTCTGGTCAGGGATGCCACCCACTCCCCTTGTCCCGTTTCCCTCCTCTGTCTGCTCCCAGGTGCCCCAGCTGAGAAGGTGGGAGTGAAGCAGAAGCTGGGGCTGACCTTTCAGACGGGTCTGAGGACTGAGCCCGGGGCATAGGATGGGAAAGGGGGCAAGGGAAGAGGAAGGAAGGTACAGGCTGGAGCCCCAGGTCGGCACGCACCGTTCTCGCAGCTGGCGTTGCGGGCGCGCAGCTCCATGGGCCGCGGGCGCTGCACAGGTCGCGGGCGCCCGGCTCCTGGCTCCCGGCGGTGCCCCCGACTCGTCCCAGCGTGGCACCGGCGCTGGGGTCGGCCAGGGATGGGAAGGATGACGCGCCCAGAGGCAGAGTCCCGGGGGAGGAGCCAGTCGGTCTGGGGCACCTCTGGGTGCTGGGGACCCAGCGCTCCAGCCCCAAGAGGGGTGCATGCCTTCCTGGGGTGCGGGCGCTGTCCGGCCCGGAGGCCGAGTCACCGCCCGCCCGGTGCCAGGGGCGAGGCGAGGGGCGGTCCCCGGCCCGCCCTCCGGACACCAGCGCGCACGTCTCTATCACCTCTTGGTTAAAGCGCTCCGGGACTTCGAGGGAGGAAGGGAGCAGCCTCCCCGCCCAGGTGGCTGTGGCTATGCTGGGGCTGCAGGGGCGGAGGAGTCGGAGAACCTGACTGCTTTCCGCCCTCCTTCCCCGCTCCTCTGCCTTATTCACTGGCTCAACCCAGAGGTCCGATCTGTGCCTGGCACTAAGGCAGTCACAGCAGCGCAGCGGGTGCCCCAAAGTGTTCAGTACACATCCTGTGGAGTGAGTGACAGGAGATTGGGAAACTGAAAAAAAAAAATGCAGTCCTTGGAGACCAAAATGAGTCGGCTCGCTGGGTGCGGTGGCACCCACCTGTAATGCTAAGGGGAGCTGAGGTGGGAGGGCTGCAGAGGTCAAGGCCAGCCTGGACCACCTCACCTGCTTCCGCGAAAATAAGGCCCCAAAAAGTCAGCCTTGAAAGCTAGAGATCAACGCGCCCACCGGGTTTGGCACAGCAGCCCTGCCCTACCTGTCCTACAGATCGGCGTCTCAGCCACCCAGCAAGAGAACAAGGATGCCGGGAAGGCGGGGCTACGCTGGGGGGCGGGGACTGCGTGTTTGATCTCTAGTAAGGCTGGTTGTTTTCTGAGTGGCTTTTATTTTCAGGGAAACACGATGAGTTCAAGGCCAGCGTGAACCACACAGCACAACCCAGTCTCCAAAAAAACACTGTTCCGTTTCCCCCAGGAGCTTTATTTTCCTTTTGTTGTTGTTTTGTTTTTGTTTTTGTTTTTAAAGCAAACGACAGAGACCCAGTTTACCAGCTTTTATAAACCTAAGCTTAACATTACACATTTCAACAATTGTCAAAACTTTACTAAGCTGCCAGCACCCATACACAACTAGAAGACAGCCTTAAATTTGTATTGAACTGGATGTGTATTTCCATTAATGCACATCTTTCATTACTAAATACGGAAAAAAATGTTTTTTGGCATCTGATAACACCTCGTATGGCTCAACCACTTGTTTGAATTTTTGCTCAGCTTCTTTATTCCCAGGATTTTTATCTGGGTGCCAGTGTAGTGCTAGTTTCCAGTGTGCTTTCTCGATGTCCTCGGGAGAGGTGCACCTCTGCGTGCCTAGAACTTCATGGTAATCCACCGTGTTTGAACAGTGCTAGGACAAGTCGAAGGACGTGGACGATTGGTGGCAAAAAGGAGAAGGTGTGTGGCCGGTCCCCTCGCGGCTCTGGGACATTATGCTGGTGGTGGCTGCGGTGGTCCGAGGGCTTCAAACAGTAGTGGGAGAAACAGAAGAAAATCAACTATTCAGATATCAATTTTTTGTTTTCCTAATTTCTATTTAAAATGTGTGTATATAATACAAGTAAGTTATTTCCATGTTAGATTTTATGTACACACACACTTGTGATGAAGTAGATTCGCTCCTTTAGATAACAATTAAAAACAAGTTAGAGGGGGCCATCAAAACCCTTAGGTAGCGCTCACTGTGGGCCAGAGAGAGTTCTAAGTGCTGCAGGGCGCCAGGTCATGTCATCTTCATGGATGTGAGAGGTACAAACTGTTATTACTCGCAGAAAGGACACGGAGGCAGGAGAGGAGGCAGGAGATGATCAGGTTGCTAGCGGCAGGCCCCAGCTGGGAAGCGGAAATTCAGGGGCAGGTTCACCCTGTCAGCAATCACGTGAGGCCACTTGGTGTTTTAGGCTGAAACAAACCCCGGCTCCTGGGCTGCAAAGGTGGGCAGGCACGGAGAAAGCAGGGATTGTTTGTGGCCGCGATGGTCCCCTAGGAGGGAGCTTTCAGCGGGGGTTACCTATGGAGCCTCCTCTTTGGGTGTTGTGTCACTTAAGCCTTTACTATCCCTGAGAGAGGGAGTGAGGTGGGGACTGAGCTTGCCAGGTGTGCAATCCTGTCCCCCACCTCATTGCCCTGTGCCACCCCACTGGTGGTCTCCCAGCTGGACCACAGAGGACTGCCTCTCCCAGCGTGTGACTTACTCTCCCTTTCGGTATCACTATAAAGAAATTATGTATTTTCCATGGGGATCAGTTTTCTTTTCTTCTTCTTTTTACCTTTCAGATTTTATTTATTTATTTATTTATTTATTTATTTTGGTGGAACCAGGGATTAAACTCAAGTCCTTGTGCTTGCAGGGCACGTGCTTATTCTACTGAGCCATCTCCCCAGCCCCTCAGATTTCATTTACTCTTTCAGATTCTTACACCAGGGATCTGTTTGATTAACTGTCAAATAACAAGATGCCCTTCGGCCCCTTTCTGTGTGCTTGAACCCACAGGGTATGAGGGCTGGGACTTGGGGCGGAGCTCAGGGGAGAAAGGGTCCTTGCAGGCATTGCAAACAGAGCATGTCCAAGCCAGGGGTCTTCAGGTGCCCTCAGACCTGGCCCTCATTTTGGAGGCAAACACCTTCAAGTCACTCTGAATTAAGACACGGGGTGGCAAGAACCTGGGTAGCTGGCCATGATGGAAATGATCTTCTAAGCTAAGGAAGACATCTGTAAGGGGGGATTTGACAAGCGAATGGGCTTTTTCTCTTACCTATGCATTTCGGCAGCACAAATTCTCCTGGGGCTATAATGAGTGCCTGCTCTGATGCTGGCTACTGCATTGTACTCCATTGCTTTTGTTCCAAGAATACAGGATAAGAGACTTAGAGTCTTACTTCCCTGGCAAGTGCAAGGGCCTGAGTTCAATCCCCGGTTCTGCCCCCCCAAAAAAAGAGAGAGAGTGACTGAAAGTCTTTCCCTAGGACTTGATTTTTTGTGTGTGTTGCTTTTGTTTTTTCCCCAGTTCTGTTGAGGTATTATTGACAAAGAAAAATTGAATATATTGAAGATCTGCAACATGATGATTTGGTACATTGTGAGATGTTTACCACAATTGAGCTAATTTACATATTTGCCTGCCCCACACAGTTACCTGTGCTTGGGAATGGAGGGGACGGAAGAGCTTGCTTGTGGCGACAACACACAGAACCTGGCGGCATCGCTTAGCATCCTGACCTTTGTCAGGGAAGGTGCTGCTTGGGATGGGGGTCCCAGAGCTGTGCCCCTATTCCTGAAAAATAGGTACACACATGTGTCCTTTATTTTCAACTGTTCCTGTGATTGGAGGAGCCATATGCTTCCAGGACCTGGCCAGTGGTCATCCTGCAGTGTTGAGTATGCCTGTGCTTGGACACAGGGCTTTTGAGACTCAGGTGAATTGGTGGGTGTCAGGGCAGCAGTAGGAGGCCCTGAGGGTTAGACCTTCTCTGGGTTCCAAGCTCTCATCTGCTCAGGAGGGGGCTGGGCCCTCCGGGCTGCCTCCCTGGGGCCTTGCTGCAGGACTACATAAAGGGCCCCATTGAATCCCAGTCTCCTCTGCTGTTGCCCTGACAAAGCCCTTTTCTCTCCAGCCACAATGGCCCTGTCAGGCAGGTAGCAGGGCTCACAGCATTGTCTCCCCAGAGAAGAACAACAGGGTTCACTGTCTGTCCCAGGCTGTCTCCCTGGGGAGGGCTGCTGGCTTTGGAAGGATCTGCCCAAGCAGGGACAGATGGGCCCTGTCCTTAGCCAGCCAGGGGCTGGTGAACCAACTAACCAGACTTTGGGGCAGTTATTTGGGGGCTGAAGTGACAACACATGTACCAAAGTCTGAGCTTCTAAAAATGTGACTTTTCTAAGTTCATGTCCGTATGTTTTATGTTAGAGGAGCACAAGGTCCAAAAGATTGGCCGCATGTCACGACGGAGCCCTGCACGAGTGGCTTATAACCCTAAACAGGTTCCATCAGCGTTTTGCACCAGATCAGCCTCTGCTGGAGGGGTCTTCCCTGCCCCTGTAGGATGAGCAGTGTCCCCCACCTGTACCCTGAAGGTTCCAGGAGCACCGCTACATTCCTTCCTGCTGCACACAGGTTTTGACAGCTAAAAACAACCTAGATGATTGCCAAAAGCAACCTGATCCAGGCCTACCCAGATTTCCAAGACTCCGTAAGAAAAAAAGAAAAAGTAAAATATCTCAATGATTTGTAAATATTGATGACATGTCGGGACGATAACATTTTGGCTATACCAGGCCAAGTAAAATGTGTTATTAGATTGGTTCTCCCCATTACCCCATTTCTTTTTATTTTTTAAAAAGTGGCTACTGTACATTTGAAATTACGCATGGGGCTCCCCTCTTTATGTTGGGTGGTGCTGTCATACAGGAAGAAGCTGAAGCTCAGAGGGAAAATGCCCAAGTGGACGGGCACAGCCGGCAGCCAGGGCTCTGGCCAGGGCTCTGACTGGCACCCAGATCAGCTCTGAGATTCCATGCAGCTTCCCAGCACACCCAGAAATGGGTGTGTTGGGGGCTTCCATGTGACATGGCTGCTGAGCACAGGAGGAGAAGACATGCATGCAATGTCAACATGGTTTACAGAGAGCTCGCTCCATGTCAGACGCGGTCATCTGTCTTCTCCCCCAACCCTAGGGAGCAGCACCAGTTATTACCCCCATTCTCCAGATGTCAAGTCAGAAGCCCAGGGAGGACACCCTCCCCCGGACATTGAGACGCCAAAACTCAACCCCCAGATTGTCCTCAACACATGCACACGGCCTGCCTTCCCACATCTCGCCCTCTGCAGCTCTGCACAGTTGGCTTCTCAGGGTGGGGAAGACAGAGGGGGTGACAAGGAATCCTGGGAGTCTTGACTATCGGTATGCCAGGGCTGGCCCACACTTTTCTGGGCGTGCCGCCAGACCAGCGGCTGTCCTCAGAGTTCCATTACCATTACAGGTATGCTTAGAATGGACTCAGGTCCTCGGTCTATCTCTCTCATCGCTCATGAGAGCCCAGCAATGGGGCCCGGGCGCTGCTGGCCTCCATAATGATGACTGAAGCAGTGCTCTGTGACTGAGCTCATCCTAATGGGCAGGGCGCCCTGCACACATTGCTCACGTAGGCGGTATGGTCTGGGTACCACTCAAAGTGCCATTTGACAGAAGAAGAAACTGGACTCAGAGAGGTGAAGTGACTTCCCAGGGTCAGACACAGCGACAAGGACAAACACATAAGCTGGGCTTGTGGGACTCTGGAGTTGTACTTTGCTTCGAGGTGCTGCAGTGGTGAGGCCGGATGTCTTTCCTGTATCTCCCTGGGCCTCCTTGGTACAGGGTAGCTGTGAAGACAGAGAAGCCACAGTGGGTTCTGTGAGCCTCTTCATTGCTCACATTCAAGGCTGCAAGGGCTCACCTACCCAACCTTCTTGGTTTGCAAATGGAGAAACTGAGGCACGTGCCAAGGCCAGATCGTGCCTCATATTACTTGACTAATTTGCAATGGACTCGACACTTCATGAAATGTCACCTGACCTTTTGATCTAGCACCTTTATCTCCTATACTTTCTTTCCAGGCAGAAAGAGCTGATCTGAGGGCATATTATAACAGTCCATTTTGGGTCATTTTTTATTTTTGCACAGTTCTTGCCTAGCAAATTCCCCACTGAGCTATATCCCTTGAGCTTTTTTGTTCGTTATTTTGAGACAGGTCTTGCTGAGTTGCTCAGGCTGACATTGTGTTTGACCCTCTTGCCTCAGCCTCCCAAATATCTGGGATTTTAGGCATGGACTACTGGCCCCAGCTTTCACCTGCCTTTGAAGCATGAGCCAGTAAACTACACATCATCCTATCGAATTCTCTCGAAACTGTAAATTAAAAAGGAGGCTATAATCTCGGTACTGCTGCTATTCCCATTTTAGAGATGAAAAAAAACCCCAAGATTTAGGGAGCCCCAGGAACTTGTTTCCAATTAAATAACAGTGCTGTGATGGAGCCTAGCAGACTTTTTGATTCTGGACTAGGCCTTTGACCCCTCTTTGCCGGCTCATCACTCCGGCCAGTACGGCAACCTCTGCCTGCGGGAGGAGGAGCTAAAGGCCCAGCGGAGCTCACTCTGAGGCAGGAGAGTGGAAGTGAAGCATAGCATGACCTAAAATATCCATACTGATAAAGACTATTACTTGTGGCACAACTGTTGTGTTGCAAGTGCTGTTTGCCTGTTTCCTTGAAACTTCACAGCAGCCTGACGTTAGGATAATCTCATGGAACCTGAGCTTCATGGTAACTTCAGAGTAGACAAAATGCTCCCACTTTCACGGCTGATGTTAGTGAAACCCTGAGGTGGGTGGCTTGGTTCGCATCATACGCGTAAGAGTAGGGCAGAGACTGGGACTCCGGCAGGTTCTCCAAGTGCCTGCTGCCCCGGCATCTGTGTTCCCTGCTGGTTGCTTCTCTGAGTCACAGGCAGCCTCGGGGTAGGGACAGAGAGAGAGCACAGTGACGCTGGCTCCCTGGGCCTGCATGGGCCTGCAGCACCCGGCATGTTGGAACAGGCAGGGGAGCGATTTCTGAACATGGGCAGAGACGACCTGTCAACTCAAACCTGAGTGACAAAGGCAAGCTCTGTTTTCCCTTTTTAATTTGTTTTTCATGAGTCCGTCTCAGCTTTTGAGGTCTGAGAGGCTCGTAAAAGAACTCTAGTCTCTATTTCACCACTAATGGACTGGGACCCAAGACAGCTCCTTCCCATCTAGTCTCGGTTTCCCCAGTAAGTTCAACGAAAATGAGGTAATGGACCACTAATGTTGAAAGCCTTTTTTTTTTTTTGTGAGAGCATAGTGGCTGGCAAGCTTTGGTCCTTATGGAAGGTTACCTGGAAGGACAGCTCTCAAACAGCCTGAAAGAGCAGCAGATTTCATTGCTTCAGGGCAGAAGCCTGGAAACTGGACCCGCCTGGGCTCTGCGGTGTTCCCTCCGCTCCCTCCTCTGCAGCAGCACTAAGATCCAGCATTCAAGCAAGTGCTAGGAAGATCCTAGGCTGAATGGTCTCCTGGGGTGCGACAGGCCACTGGCCTGGGCTTTTACAACACACCTGCAGAACTGGTTCAAGGTTCAGAAGAATGGCTAGAGACCTCCCTGCGTGGGCAAGCTTACAACAGTCACCTGGCGGCTCAGAACTTTCTGCAGGCCCTTTGGTCAGCGTCCTGGAACACAGGTGCGCTGTTGTCCAGCAGACATGAGCCCTTCTGCATGGGTGGTGTGGTTTGAGTTCCAAAGAGAAAGTCCTGCTCACTCCAGAGTAGTGTGTAGTATGGGAGGAGCACTTGACTTGGAAGCTCAAATAAAATAGGCTCAGCCTGCTTCACGACTCTGGGGAGAGAGAATCACTTTGCAGTTGTGTATGAGTCTCACTTTAGCATCCACTCACAATGGATGTGCAGTCTTAGGCAAATTATGACTCCGTTCTGAACTTCGGCTATCTTATCTGAAAAATAACAACACTAAAGACAATGGTAATAAAATAAAAGTTACCTCCTAGTGAGTTCTCGCTATGTGTCAGTTCTCTGTAAGCTTTTCTCCTA
The DNA here is from genome assembly GCA_002564285.1 of Tympanoctomys barrerae. Classification (NCBI taxonomy): domain Eukaryota; kingdom Metazoa; phylum Chordata; class Mammalia; order Rodentia; family Octodontidae; genus Tympanoctomys; species Tympanoctomys barrerae. The sequence continues at coordinate 12,859 of NDGN011543258.1, forward strand.
CAGTGGATCAGCAAAACCTCAGGATGACCTTATTAAGTAAGTGGCCTATTGTCTATTTAAAAAACTGAGTCACAGAGGGGTTTGGTGACTTGCCCAAGTTGCTGCAGCTATCGCTGTCCAATGGTAAGCTAAAAGCAGACATGGCGGCACACACCTGAAATCCTTGCGTTCTTGGGAGGCTGAGGCTGTTTGAGTCCAGCCTGGGCAACATAGCAGGACTGTCTCAAAAGGGAAGCAAAAGCCTTAAGGGTTGGGGAAGCAAGCTAAGATGCAAAGCCACATTCATGTGCCCACTGAGGCAATGGTTTGCTCTGTGACGTAACACCATCTCCTTACAATCAACTCTGCTCTGAAGGGCACTGTTGAGAACCAGGAGAGAAACTGAAATCACACTAGCAGAGTTGGTGCTCAACACAATCTATCCCTTTCTCCACACTAAACGCACCACGAAGGCATCTGCGGGGCAAAAGGAGTTACACAAGCTCCTCTCTTCCTGCCAGGTGAACAGGAGAGAAAGCATAAGACTTCTGGGTTTTTTAAATTATTATTCATTTTAATGAGAAAAAAGATAAAATAGCAATGAGACAGTTTCAGAACAGGTTAGTAGGACAGTTATGCTAATTAATACACTGCATATTGTCTTCATAGTAGCTATTCAGAGGACAAGATGAAGACATGATATTTTGCCTAAACAATACCAGTATAGACCTTTCTTCTCATTGAACTAAGAGAAAGTAGTTGTATATCTAGCCTAACTATCTTGAATATATATGTTTTTTGTTTTGTTTTGTCAGAGATGGGTGTTCCATTGCTGTTAGAGAAGCTGTATTTGGAGA
>NDGN011543269.1:2778-12785 GCA_002564285.1 Tympanoctomys barrerae
ACTCAGGACCCTGCACTTGCCAGGCAAGCACTTATTCTACTGAGCTATCTCCCCGGCCCCTCTCCTTCTATTTTGAATTCACTGTAAAGTTTACCACATCGGCTGTACAATTCAATCACTTCTTGAGTGAAGTCGAATGTATATCCGATGCCAAGTCTGGGTACAGATTTTATTGCACTGTTGCACATGTAATAGAATGTTTTGTTTCATTTGTCTTTTTGAGACTGGGTCTCGTTGTGAAGTTCAGGCTGACCTTGAACTCACTTTGTGACCCAGGCTGAGTTCTAACTTGTAACAATCCTCCTGCCTCAGCCTCCCGAGTGCTGGGATTACAGGCATGCACCAGCACACCTGATCTGATAAAATGTGTTTGATGTGTTTTGTAAAATGTTCACAGAAAACATTTATTCCCAGAAGATGTTTTCTATAGAAAGAGATTTTGAGGCAAACAATATGAAGTTTGGAAATATGAAGACACATGTACCTGCCTCACTAAATCATGACACAGAAGGCATATTGAAGATTTCACGTAGTACTGGTTACCTTTGCTAAACTTATTTGATCCTAGCATAAGAATACTAGCATTGAGTGGAAAAAGTGGCATAAGGCTGATTCATCATGAGAAAAATATAAAAATAATTAAGGGCTTGATATGAAAATGCATGCCTGTGATTTCTGCATTGTGGGAGGTGAAAGTGTAGGAATCCCAAGTTTGAGTCCAAGGAGAATTATAACATTTTTCCTTTTCTTGAACCTACTGAAGAGAATTTGTTTTCTTAGTCTCTCACCCAGAAAACTGAGTGGCAGCCTAGGGAGGAGAAGGTTTTTCATTTAGGGGTTAAGAGTAGGGAAGGCAGAGAATGAGGATAAGATAACAAATAAGAAAATAAAGGAAAAACATAAAAGTGATTGCCTAAAAGATGTGACCTGTGTGACAACTTCACAGCTTCAGGAAATAAGTGGACAGAATCTGAATTATTATTTTTTTATTTTATGGTTGTCAAATTAAGCACTTCACAGTGCCAAATACCCATATTCACCACCTTACTGCAGAAGTTGGCACTTTCAGAAATGAAGTAGGAGAGTGTTGTCTCCCTATTGTCTATCTGTCACGCCAGTTCTGGATGATATGCTTGAGACCAAGCTTTCTTCACGTCTGAGTATCTGTCATATTTCACACTCAAGCAGCCACTAAACCACTGGGTCATTTTTCAAGGGTAAAATGCAATTTAATAAACATTGAAGAAAACATTGCACTGCTTTTCTGTATGCTTACATGGGGAAGAAAAAAAGCCTCCCTAAAGAACTTCCATCCATTAAAGAGGAAGGAAGATAAGTCCTGAATGCCAAGCGGAAAAGGGAAATTAGCTTAGCTAGGCAGACAGACACTGCTTCCACCTGCTCAACATAGGAAACGGGGAGTTAGCCAGCTCAGCTGTTCTGAAGAGGAAGCAACCTCACAGGGGCCCCTATGCTTGCTCTGTGGTAGAGAGCTGAAAGCAGCAAGCCTGACAGGGCTTTCGAATCTGGAGGAGGAAAGTCAGTGGGAATAGGGAAAGTTTAAATGCATCAATATTACATCTCATTAAAGGCAAAAATCTGTCATTCAGCTATTAGGTCTTACCTTTCTTCCCCCCTTCTTAGGTCTGTTTGCCTCCATTTATGCTAGAACTATACTATCTTACTTTAGGTATATTAGAAATGATAATATTTTATACTCTAGGGGAGAAAGCCTGAAGGTAAGTTATTCAAATCCCCAAGCACTTAGAAAAGAAAAGAAGGCTTTCTAACCGTAGATGTGTACAGTCTAGTGAAAGGGGTCATGCTGTTTCTATGATTGGTATGACTATCACTTCTAACATCAAGGAGGACCTAGCTGACAAGTGGTTTCAGCTTGGGCTGTGTAAATGGGAGTGGGGGCTGTGGAGTTTAGTGAGTGAGTCTGTAGGTTCTGGCCCACTCCATGGGGCTGAATACCATTCCAGTTCTTACTGTATGATTATTCTCGAGATCCTGAATCTCTCTGCACTATTCATTTCCTCCTCTGAAAAGTAGTAATGATTGGATCTTCTACCTCTTTTATTGTTGCAGTGATTAAATAAGTGAACATGAGTACAGTGCTTAGAATATAATTAACATGCAATAAAAGTTAGATGATTTTATGCAAGTTAAGGTTGGTTCACATTCATAATCATGTGACTAATTAGCTTCTTGAGATGCCAAATGCACTAAAATAATTAACGTTTTAAAGTTAAATACAAGGCCAGTGAGATAGCTCAGCAGATTAAATGCCTGCTTAGGCATGTGTGGTGATGGGGTGTTCGATCCCCAGCACCACATGCTACGTTAGCCCCACCCCCTGTGGGCTGAGCCAGCCACAGAGACACGGTGTGGTGAAACACCCTTATAATTCCAGGGCTGGGAGACCCTGTACTAAAAACATTAAAAAAAAAAGTTAAATACAATATAGTTTCACAGTCCCAGAAATTACAAGGTGAAATCATGGAACTGTTTGACATCTGTAACACTAAACTACTACACTTTCATATCTAATGAAAATCCTATAATTAATTTTAGCTGTGAATATGACATGTTTTTACACATTGATAATATGTTTTTATTGGTTATACTTTAAATTTTTGCTTTGTGAAAACTTTGTTAGAATTAATAAGTTACTGCACAATAGAATTTTATATTGAAAAACTCATTTTTTCTAAATAAAAATTTGTATGCATCTGATGAAATTACCTTTTCATTCTGGAGAAAAATTATTTTTCCCCCACCTAATCCCTTTGGTTTTGTTCGACAAGCATATTATCCACTGAGAAAACTTCACAAAGCTGTGTTTGAAAATATTTTTATTTCTTGTTAAGCAAAAAAAAAATCTTCTAATTTTAATTCATCTTCCAGATGTCCTGTTGGCAGCAGGGCTGGGTCAGTGCTGAAGTTCTTTACCGTACTGATATACATTAACATGGAATGTAGCAGTCACACAGGTGAGAGCTGAGCCTACTGCTGAAGGACTGAAAACCAAAAGCTGGCCAGGAACAGTGAAGGAGAGGAGCAGGCTGCACAAACAAGGCAGCCCTTCTGCTCCTGCTCCACTTCCTATCCAAAGCTGGCTTTGAGTTGCCATTGTAGCTTCCGTGTTGTGCTGATACTATCATAGCATGAGATGTGAAATGCTGCACTGTCTACTTGCTTCATCATGTGCCTGGCAATCTTCGCATAGCTATGCTTTTAACATAACTTTGTACATTCATGTTTCATACCCTGGACTCTTGCTTTGACTGAAAAGCACCAGGCTGCCACCTATGAATTGCTCCTGAACCAATGGTAATCTGGAATAGGACCTGGCTGGGAGGCCCAGGAGCCATCATTTACAAAATGTGTCTTTCCAGCCAACACATTTATTAGTCACTTTGTAAGGGTTTCAAAATTAGGAAGCCGCAATAATAAAAGAACAGCTTTCTCCACTGTGCACAAATGTATCCTCTTACTAAGATAGACACCTACATTGATTTAAATGAACTTTTAGCTTCCAAATTATGTGCAGATGCTTGGGCGTAATGAAATATTAATTCAAAATCAACAAACTGCCCTCTAGGAATCTTTCACTATCAAGGTAAGCATTTTATTTAGAGCACTTGGTTCTCATATATGGCAATCTTGCAGTGGCATTAGAGGAACTGATTTCTTTGAGACCAGGAAATGTAAATAGCATGTAACCTTGCCATACAGGTAAAAGTGCTTGCCCTTAGCTATTACTTAGCCTGACCACAGGGCTTTCTGGAAACAGCAAAAGCTTTATAAGTGTCAGCTCATGGCTAAATCAATGTTTATGCATGATGTACCTCTGAATAGCAAACACTTGCTGCCTGCAAGCTAAGCAATGTTTTTATCTGTTTTCCTATTTGTGGTTCTTCAGCCACTGCACGGAGTGTTGCGAATCACATTCAGTAACAATTATCTGCTGGTATTTCATGAAAAGGAAAGTGGTGTGATTAATGAAAAGTGACACACACTGATTACTTTGTCGTGCCAGTCTCCTTGGTGAGAGAGTGCCTCAGCTGAACCCAAGCCTGACCTCCCTTACCTTTAACAAGGTCAATGAGAACTCTAAGTACTTGGAAGCTTAGCTCCTACAAATGCTGTGCGACGACTTAACGATGCTGCTTCCACTAATGAATTGCAGGTAGCCAATTAAACACAGTGACACTGCTTTCACCTCTGTAGTAAAGGTGGAATTAAAAACAAAAGATGCCATGTTTTCTATTGAAATGTGTAAATTACAAAAATGGGAGATATGACATGGTGTTACTCTCTATTCAAAGTAAATACAGCAAACAGGTTGAAATATGAATTTCTCCAAACACATCTGGGAATGTGTTGCAATAGCCTCACTTTCTAGTTTATATCACAAATATTTTCTACCCCATTCTTTTTAATTCCCTTGCCTATGCAGAGCAAAGGGAGTGGCACTGCTACTATTAAGGGAACTTTACTTTTTTACAGTATATTTCTTATGACCAAAAATAGTTCTTTTTTTCTTTTTTGGTAGCAATGCACTATAAGTAGGTCACAAAATATGGAGGAAGGATAAAAAAGATGGTAATCTTTGATGAGATTAAATATTTTAACAGTTTTTCTAGGCTTCTCCTCAAATTCTCAGTTGCAACTGGCAAATCTAAACAAGAGCAACGAAGATACAATGAAGCGAGATGCAGAGCTGAACATATAGCATTAACTCTGAACGCATGCCAGAGCCTTAATGAGATCATACCCCAAATATATTTGCTCCTCCTCTCATGACCTACAAATTTTAGAATCAAATGTGATTCTTTTTTTGGACTAGTAGTATTTACAACTCCATTTAGAAGCAACTTATTCTTTTTAAATTGATCAAAAGTAAGGAATGTATTTCTGAGTGGCAAAAAAATTGCACATCATTTTGTCACCACCGTGAGGAATGCTTTCTCACAGGGAAAAAAATGACTCCAAAATAAAATAAGAATCAAACTTAGAAATGCTGACTTTCATTTCAAGGAGGCAATTTTCATGAGCATTTTATTTTCCCGCACGTGATCCGCACAATCTAGCAGCATTGTTTCATGCGGTCAATGTCAACTTTATTGGAAATTCTTGCTGATTCTGAATGGAAAGATGGAGCTGCCACATGGGAGGATCACTTTTCATGAGGATTTTTATCTTCAAGGACCATTTTCCAGAAAGATTAAGATAAAAGAAAACAAGTAGACCCACCTCATTTGGATTGGACTGCTCTTGCTTGTCAAGGATCTTTTTTTGTTAAAAGAGAGAAAACAGTCCTTTTCAGAGGACTTGATTGTTCCTCCTGTTCTGAATTTCAGGACACATTACTTAAGCAGCCATTCATTAATCATAAAGGTTAAAGTCCTAGGTGCTAACTGTCTTACAGGTCATATCCAGTTTCTCTTCTGCAATTATTAGAATTCAGCTGGAGCTTTAAAGATTTGGCTTATAATGAAAAGAAACAAACTAGTGTCTAGGTGAGATGACTACAGGCTTGGCTCTGATTCAGAGATTTAAAATGAAACTGGGTAAAAACCTATAGTTGGAGTCCTTACCCTAAATTCCTTTCCTTATGGAAAAGAAATTATGTTATGCACCTATTTCACATGTGAAAAGGGCTCAACTGACAATTTTTATATATTGTACAATGGTTCATCGGTCGTGTACCCACGTTATTTCCTCATCTCTGCTGGCTTTGGGCCTGAATCTTGATGGGGGAGTCAGGCCCTGGGATGGATCTATCCTGGGATGGATCTTGATGGGGGAGTCAGGCCCTGAGATGGATCCATCCTGGGATGGATCTTGATGGGGGAGTCAGGCCCTGGGACGGATCCTGTGGCTCACTACATGTAGCCGCTACCATACCATCACTTGACCCTTTCTGGATCTCACCAGTGTTCTCTGTTCTACTTAAAAGCAAATTTAATTTGCTAGCACACTCTCCAGCAAAAGTCTCTCCTCAATTGAGTTTCTAAATAAAAAAAGCTAAAATTTATATTTATTGAGTTACTTTTATGTCAATACTGACAAAAACGTTAAATAACACATTTATATTGTTTTCTTTTTTCAAGCTGGGATCTTGCTGTGTGGTGCAGGCTACCCTGAATGTCGGGTTCAAGCAATCCTTCTCACCCAGTCTTCTTATAGCTACATATGCAGGCACAAGCCAAAATGCCAAACTTCTGCTTATTTGGTCTTTAAAAGCAAGGTAAATCTGTGCACTCAATGAATAATTGAAAAGCACAGTTTATGGCAGTAAAATATCTAAATAACAACTAAAATTTGAAGATACCTTCAAGATCATCTTGATATAGTAGAATGGAAATATGGAAATCAGAATCCAAAGAAGTTGGGTTATTTGCCAAGATCTTAGTGCTAAATTTAGGCAGATTTAAGATTAGAATATTGATCTGCTGGTTTACATTACAGTGTTATATTTTTCTTTGTGTTCCATGCCACTTCTTGCTGTGTAAACATGAGACTACAAATATAATTTTATTATCATCCTGGCATTACTAAGTAAGAGGGTGACTATTCTGGAGTGAAGCTCTGTATTCAAAACATGTGAGAGTGATTTTTCTAAAATAAAACATCTAAATGCATGGCTTATGGGAAATGCATTTGTGGAAAAGTCCTTTAGCTTTAAAATGCATAACTAGAAACACCAGTGAGACTGGACTAGGCAACAGGGTGTATCAGTCTTTAGAATCAGGTGTCAACAGTTCTCAGTTAGTTTTCGGCCTGAGCACTTTATTTCTGTATTACAGCCTCTGGGTTCTTACTTAGAGTGAAATGTATTAATTCTAATTAAAGAACTGTTTATCTTTGCTTTTGTTTATTTTTTTTAAGGGTTCAATCAGAAAATATACCTAACAGTGCCTTCCATGGTGTAGGCGTTTAAGAAATGTTAATTTCTTTTTCTTTGCTTTTGAAAGATCAAGATAATCTGCTGGGAAATCTGATTATTGTGCACAGTTCACATATTGGTGCTCAATAAAACAAATGAAGTAAAATTTGCACTGTAACATAACATTACAAAAAAGGAAATGAAGACAGAAGACGTCTGAGATGTAGTTCATATATCCACTGAGAACTTCACAGGGGAAAACCCTCAGCCTGACTGAAGTCAGGCCTATATGGCAGAGGCCTTGGGTCCTTCTCCAATGGACCTGCCTGGTCTCTATGAACTGGCAGCTGGCTGCTTGCAACAGTTAGTCTACTGCAAAACAAAATGCTATGCTTGTCTTGGGCCCAAACCTAGCTTCATTTGAAGATTCTTTGGGCCATAGTTCTGGATTGGAAAACTCTGAGTAACAGCAAGCAGTGTTGTTAGTAGTCAGAGGCTCCTTATGAATGGGAGGAGGGATTAAGAGCTGAAAGTTACCTCCTGCAAAAGATGTATAGAGGAAGAAAATGTGGTATGTATACACAGTGGAGTACTACTCTGCCATAAAGAATAAACTCGAGTCATTTTAGAGCAATGGATGCCATATATCGAGGCCATAACATTAAGTAAAATAAATTAGGCGCACAAATTTAAATATCACATGATCTTTCCTAAGTGAGAAACCCACAATATAAATACAAAACAAAGTTAAAGAGAGATCATAGGAAATAAGGAAATATAGAAATGGTACCAGGGATGGAGGATGAGAGAAGGAAGCAGAAGGCAAAAGGAATGGAAGCAATTGAAATGTTCAGTGTATACGTTCCAACTCCCCATGGCGAATGCATTCATTATATACTGCAAACACGTCCTTCCAAAAAATATAAATGGCGAGAAACCCGTGCTTTTGAAACTACCTTTGTCCTTCCCTCTTCCCGTGTTCTAGAAACTATCCCTTCATTCACGACCTGCCCCAGGACACTGTACTCTCACTTACACCTTCCTTTGTGGATCTTTCAGCAGCTTAAAGACAGACATGAAAAGAGCCTGTGCACTAACTTTGAAAGATCTGAGTTTGGGGGTCTCCCTACAGGTCATCTGGTGTCTTTCTATATGCTTAAATTCTTGGGCCGCCAACTCCTCTTCCACAAGAGGGAACCATAATAGTTCAGTTTAGTTAATTCTTTGTTGGGTATGTGCAAAATTATGAGCCAGGCCCTGAGCTAGACATTGAGAATATAAAAATGAATCAAATTTGACCGATAACTTGAAAATTTATCTTAATCAGATATTTATTAAGAAGATATGAAAAGTGACAAATAAAAGTACTATATTTGAGAAGTTGTGGTATAAAATTATATGTACTAAATCTGTTCATTATTAAACTAGACAAAATGTTTCATGTTAATATGTATATTGACAAGATCAGAGGGCATTCCTGATACATTTTTCATGTGTACAACTTATTATTGTGGCCTTTTGGAGACAATTTTCCCTCTGTTCAATACTTTGGTGAATAAATGTCAGGTAATAAAGGAAGTATTGATGAGAGAGGGCCTAGAGGAGGTCGCAAGTCTGCCACGCGAAGAGGAGTTGCCTTCTCTCTGTTATGTGATGCTTCTCTCATGGCGACACACATTATCACTACAAGATTTCTATTGTCCATGCTGTAAAACTACTACACTGCCAGCTAAAATGTCTCGTTCTATTAGTTCTTGATGCACACCGATGCCTGTAATGTAATTCCATCAGTCTCATGATTCACGATGTTGCACTGTCATGAGTTACCAGGATAGTAGTCTTTGAAAATGGAAATGTGTGTCCACTTTAAGGGAACTCATTTGTGGAGGGCTTCTCTCACCATCATTAGTCCTTAAAACTTTTCCAGAATAGTGAAAACATATTAAAACTTGCATGCAAGTGTTATTTTAGTCATCTATATTAAAAATCCCCCTAATTATTTCTTGGCATTCAGTGCTTGTCCTAGAAGAGATCAGGGTCACTATTTCCTTGGCATGCAGAGTTAATGGTCCTCAGCAAGGTGGCAATGGCTGTGGCCAGGTCTTCATCTACCTAGCAGATTAGCAGATTAGTTTTTTAGAACTGTAAAGTTAACTAGTTTGCCTAATGAAGTACTTTGGTAATATCAAGGAAACTTTTTCTATGCCCCCGTAGAAGCCGAAAGCCTTTGAAACCAAATCAATCACCTCCCCTTCTAAAGAAGATATGAATAAACAGATATTTTAAGGAAGCTCCAACTTTCAGCATCATAATAAGGAGCAGGAAAGGACATATCAATAAAAAGAGAGTTGAATAATCAAACTAAAGTCTAGGAAAATCATTATTATGCTTGCTCTCCTGCAAAAGCCCTAAATATTAGCTATATTAGGTTTAAATAATCAGTAACTAACAAAAACACCTTTTAAAACTACTTTTAATTGATTCAGGGATACTTGTGATTTGGAATTGTTTACATCATTGTGCCCTCCCTCCTTCGCTGGGTCCATTCCCCACGAGCTAAGTCTATTTGTGGAATTTTCTTCATGTAAATTCTTCATGTAACTATTATATAATGTTAGAGGTGGATGGCCAGAGGCCATCTTTAGCTGTATACTTTCCAAAACTTGTAAAAGAAAGACTATTTGGATTATTTCATATTAATTATGTAAGTAATTTACTAGTAAAAACAATGACTAGGCAAATAGGAATTGCTAGGCTATTGAAAATAGCTAGTCAATTATATTGAATAGAATAAAAGGAATAATTACTTTTATACTTCATAGTTTTTCCACGACTTCTGAAGTGAGGCAAGTGCCCACAGGAGCAGAAAAAAATTAGCCATCACAAGCTTAACTGTGATTTGGGGTATAGAGGACAGAGAGGCTAAATACTAGGTTTGTAGGAGTTTTTCTTTGCAGTGAAGATAACAGGCAATTGGATTAATACTAAAGTTGAAGCATAAATTTCTTCTTCAATGGTGGCCATAATCATAAGATATATTTTTGGGGGCTGGGGAGATAGCTCAGTAGAATAAGCGCTTGCCTGGCAAGCGCAGCATCCTGAGTTCAAT
>NDGN011543285.1:0-16953 GCA_002564285.1 Tympanoctomys barrerae
TATGCATAACTGAAGCCATAACCAGATGTTAAAGCTCTACTATATTATATGATTTAGTTCTTCTTTTTTTGCAGAACCAGGGATTGAACTCAGGGCCTTGAACTTGCCAGGCAAGTAGTTATTCTACTGAGCCATCTCCCCAGCCCATAAAATGTTATTTTTTAATCCTTAAACATGTCACAAAAGAAAGTTCATGCTCTTTATATTTTAAGAATCTATAGAGAAAAAAAAACAATGCTTTGAAAAGAAGTAAAAGGACAAAAATATAATTTACAAAGCTTTTAAATCACTAAATTTCCTTAATCATTACCATAGTCTACAATAAATGTTTTATTACACTAGAATACTGGGGGTTTTCCCCTCAAGGATACATAGTGATGAAAAGGTAACAAGATTGATTTACTGGCTAAAAAATTCTGATTCAATTTACCTGCAATTTCAGTAGCAAGTTGGGCGGCTTTCTGTTCAAATAAATCTTTCATTTGCTTAATATTAAAATTTTCTGTCTGGGCTTCCTCTAACTGTTGTTCCAACGACTGGAGTTCTACACAAAAGGTACAGCAGTTATTTAAGCACCATGTCAATTACATACACTCAATTATTATGACTTACGCTCCCTGTAGCAGTGAAGACAATCAGCACGCACCCATTGCCCAACTATAAATATACGACTTCCACATTTCAAGAATTCAGCATATCTCGGCAGGCATGATGACACACATGTACGATCTAGCCCTCAGGAGTCTGAGGCAGGAGGATCACTGCAAGCTCAAGGTCAGCCGAGGCTACACAGTGAACTCAAGGCCAGCCTCAACCCACAGCAAGCCCCTATCTCAAAAAAAAAGCATATCTCATTCATTTAAGGTACAAATCATGACCTATAAATGTAAATGAACACTTTGACTCACCTCCAAATGAAGTATAACTATTTTAAAACATATCCTGACTTCATATTTCATAGTTATTTTCCTATATCCATCAAATAACCAAAAATAAATATATTATACTCCTCCATTATTCTCTTTTTAAAAAGAGATTTCTTAGTCAGGAGTGGTGGTGCATGCCTATAACTGCAACACTCAGCAGGCTTGAGGCAGAAGGATCACTGAAAGTTCAAAGCCAGCCTGGGCTACTTAAGCAAGTTCAGGGCCAGCCTGCACTACATAACAAGATCCTGTCTCAATAAATGACTGAGATTTCTTGGGGCTGGGGCGCCTGCCTAAGAAGTGCAAGGTCCTGAGTTTAACTCCTGGTACAAAACAAAACAAAACAAAACAAACAAACAAAAAAAAAAACCATTAAAAAATTTCTTAAAAGTAACAGCTAATCTCAAAATATAATTGATTATTCACTGAGCTTTTCTTCACTTTAATGGTTATTTGGATGTCAGTAAATTCCATCAATTTACTTCAAAGAACAAACACTATATAATTCTTTAACACAATTACATTTTCATTAATCAGTCATCGATATACAGCAGGCCCTTGCTATTTTATGGTTTGACTTTTGCAGACTGTCTTGTGGGTTTTTAAAAAATATTAATCTAAATTATCTATTCTGGATTTTTCACTACATTGTGGGATTTTGCAGTACCATACAGTATACATATGGTATTAAAATTACATAGGTTTACAAGTTTAGAAAATGGCTAACGTTAGAAGTGTTTTCAAAAGTGTGAAAAAGGCTTATAAAAGAGTGGGAAGAGTTTATAAAGCCTTAAAATATATATAAAAACTAAAATAAATACATCATCACAACTCCCTGATTTTCACTTATCCCTGGGGCATCTGGAACGTAACCTCCACAATAAGTGCAATATTCCAGAAGTTAGTTTCTAACTTCAGAATACAGGGAACTAAAAAAACTCAAGATGTTAGTTAGCTGATGGAATTTTGAAGTGCAGAGGTAATTTTCTAACCCTAGAATATGACAATTATCATTACTGCTTTAGAGTCATAAAGTAAAACTACAAACAAAATTCCTTTGGGAGTTATCAAAAATAATAATAATAATAATAATAATAATAATAATATTATCAGAAGAGGAAAAAGAAAAAAGAACCTGATTTAGGTTACCTGCTGAATCAGCCACCAAACCATCAGGCTTAGCCTCCTAACAAAGACAAAAGACACAAATAAACATTAAAGGAAGACTCAAGGCCATACAGTTGCCAATGTTAAAACTGTTTAAAAGTCAGGCACTGAAAATCCAGACTTTGAAAATGCCAGATCAAGTAGCAGAAATTTTGGTGAAAATTAAAGTCTGGTAGCTGTTCTTCCAGACCCTAGTGTGTCACTAGGCAGGAGAATGATTTGAATGCAGCTCACCAGTTGGTCCTAAAGCAGAATCTTTTATACAGTAATGTACATAAAGCTATCATCATGGGTCTCACAGAAGATGGCATCCTAAATCCACTAAGTCCTATAACAAATAACAGAATACCCCTCCCCTTAAGACAGTGACATCAGCCCGTATCGCACCCGTATTTGAGCTACGGATCACACCTAATGGACTCCCAGTTGAGTATGACGGCCACTGGGACCTGAGCCATGATAGGCAGCTGTCTGTCGCTCACTGCTTCTGGGAGACTCACGATGCAAGCTGCAACAAGGCCAGACCCTGCTGGCCTTTAAACTCTCAGGTCAGACCCACCAGAGCCTTCACGTCCTCTGGGACAAGGGTCCCTAGTGTCACGGCTTTCCAGAGCTGGAAAGTGTCATTCCTAGAAAACTGCTCATAAAGGTTCACCTCCCTTAGACTTCACTTTCTGCCCCAGAGACTGCTGCCTGCACAAGTGAGCAATCCAACTTGAACGGTTCCCAAGCTGACTCACTGTGGTTACTGGAATTCACGTGGTGACTGTGTTCCCCGTGAGACCTGTTCACCTTACCCTCACAGATTTGTACTCCCTGGCACTGTGAAGCTAAGAAAAATTTCTTTGTGCAGCAATAAACCATCTAATTTGTGAAATCAGACCTTAGTCATCCCATTACTATAACTGTACAAAGCACCTACAATATTGAAAATTAGCAGCAGCAAAAATATTCTATTGGACTATTTCCACATCAGGAAAAAAAGCCACAGGAACTGGAGGTGTCACTTGGGGGCTCAGCATTTGCCTAACATAGAAAGCCCCGGCAGTGTGTTTGCTATGATCTAGGCTTACAGGAGTCAAAAAAAAAAAAAAAAAATTAAAAGGCTGAGGGAGGAGGATCACAGTGAGTTGGAGGCTAGCCTTGGCTACACAGCGAGTTCAAGGACAGCCTGAGCTACACAACAAGACCCTGTCTCAAAATGAATTAATAAATACAGACGACATTCCAGTGTACGCCTATAATTTCAGCATTTGGAAAGCTGAAGCAGGAGGATAGAAGCAAGTTTGAGGCCAGCCTGGGCTACATAGTGAGATTCTGTCTCAAAAAAAACCAAAACAAAGTATAACACATCAAAAGATTAAAAGGTTACAAGAGAAAATAGCTACAGTAGCTCAGTGACTGACCCGGAGGAGCTTCCAGTGCTGTGCACGCCGCACATGGCAGCACCCTCTGCGCATGCGCTGCTGGTCACCTCTCACGTCACATGTCTATGTACCCTGTCTATGTTCAGATATACAGACACCACGCCATCACAACTGCCTACAGTTCTCGGGAGCGTCACCTGATGTGGAGGTGTGCGCCCTCGGAGGACCAGGCCACAGCACGAAGCCTGGCCGGGTAGGACGCTGCACCATCTAGGTTATGGAACTACAATTTCTAATACTTGCACAGTCATGAAACCCTAGCAACAGACCTCTCAGGACGCACTCCCACACTGAAAGATCCGGACTGGTTGTGTGTGAGAGCAGGTATGTACCACACATTTTCGTTCCACTTTTTCAAAATCTAACATTGTCAACAGAAGTTTTCCATGTTTTCAGGTATTCTTCATTATATAAACAGCTAACATTCCTTTACCTACAATATACATTATAGTTATTTCCAATTCACAAATGTTTGGAAGATTCACTATTACTTGAATCTATATTATCAACCACTTATGTATACTGTCAGAAAAATATCATAATTCTGCATTTAAAAAAATAGGTAAATGATTACTGGAATACCTTTAAGCAGTTATAGTTCCTTTCCAGGGTAACTATTTCCATTCATTAAAATTATAAACAATTCACAGGGAAACATCAGGAAATTATGTATATTAGGCTAGTCACTTACAAATGGTATTATACTTAACTTTCCACAATAAAAATAAAAAACTAATAAACATGCTTTAAGTATGTAAAAAGTGATTACTTGTTGCTGCAGCCCTTGATACTTTTCTAATTCTTTCTTTAATTCTTCTGAGTACCATTTTTCTTCCTAATGAAAAAAGTTTTGATTATTAAACTATAAAAGACATTTTATAGGAAGCACTGAAGACAAATAAGTACAATCACTTTTGTTCTTACCTTAAGTGAAGCCTGTAGGTCTTGGACTTCTTGCCGGAGTAATGTTATATCATCTCTAAATGTGTATGGGGGAAGAAGGAGTAATAAGTTAATGCCCTTAATTTTCAACTGGGTCTCTTAATCAATAAGAAGTATAAAGTTTTCTCATTTCTTATAAAAGTATTTCTAAAAGACACACACACACCTTAAAAATAATTTTTTCACTAAAACTCATGCTTTACAAATAACCATTTTCTCATGCAAATAATCAACTAAATGACTGTCAAGTACCTGAAGAGAAGCAAAATGTCTCTACTAACTTACCAACAGTAAGTATCAATGGCTTCCAACTATGGTTCACATCAAATCTAAACTCACCACCAAGGCCTCCTAACTCCTGTACTTTCTATCTCGCTCCTATCTTACAACTCTCTCTCTCACTCACACAGTTCTAGCAACACCGGCTTGTCCCTGTTCTGAATATGACATGCTCTGTCCTGACTGAGAGACTTCTATTCTTTCCTCTTATCAAAGACTGAGAGGGTGAAAAAAAAAAAAAAAGTGAAGTAGTCCATGCTAGCAAGGCCTGAATGCAGGAGAGAAGCTGCAGGAAAACCACACTCAGGATTCGCACTCTGGATGTCTTCTCCTGCTGGACTGTGAACAGCAGAAACACCTCTCCTTGCTCCACATCACTCCTGATGATAGGTAAGATACGAGACACAGAACTGAGGGGGCGTGAGGTGCACACCTGCAATCCCAATACCAAGGAAGCCAGGGCAGAAGAAACACAAGTTCTGAGCTAGACTCGGGCAATTTAGGGAGACACTGTCTCAAAAAGCAAAATTAAAATATGAGGAATATGTGTAGCTCTGTGGCAGAGCGCCTGCTCAGGCACACACGAAGTACTGGGTTCAATCCCCAATCGTGAGAAAAAGGAAAAATATATAGTTCTGTTATCTATCAACACAAAGTTAATAAAGGAATAATACTTTTGGGTTTTTTTTTTTTTACAGCAAATATATCAACCAACAAATTATTTTATTTTTAAAAAAGCATGAAAAAACTTTTGAAGTAAAGTGTAATATTTATTTCTTAGCAGCAGTGAAAAAATAATGTTCTCAACAATAGCAGAAGAAAAACGGGCCAAGGAGATGGCTCAGTAGAATAAGCACTTGCCTCGCAAGCACAAGGGCCTGAGTTTAATCACTGGGTCTGCCAAAAAAAAAAAAAAAAAAAAAAAAAAAAGCTTTAAGAAAAATAAAATAAAAAAGAAAAACAAAGTTACATTATTGAAATCTGCTCTAAGTAGTTGCTTATTTTAGCTTAATTTTAGTTTTAAAAGTGGCCAAAGCTAGGCGTGGAGGCGCACGCCAGTACTCTCAGCACTCTGGAGCCTGAGGTAAGTTCAAGGGTAGCCAGGGCTACACAGTGAGTTCAAGTCCAGTTTGAATTACAGAGCAAGACTGTCTCAATCAGTCAGTTAATCAATGTAGTCAAACTTAATTCCCAAGAAGCACAATATATGGTAACTATAAATTTTTAAATTTAAATTAAATTTTAATTCTTGACTAAACTTATTATTTTAACAACTTACTACAAAAAGCATTAATTTAAACCAGCCTAGGTACCCTGTTGAAGGTGAAGGTGAGACAGCTGCTGGTCACAGACTGATAATGGTAAGGGAGAAAGGCCATGCTAACTAAGTTAGCCTGAGATATCTATGAAATACTATGAGAACATGACTATTTTCAGAAACTCATCACAGCTAAGCACTGGCTCATGCGCAGCCACACAGCACCACCCTCCACACCATCGTGGTGTCTACCGCTTCAGAGCAAGCTCGGCCTCTCCAAGACTCGCATCGCTGCCAGCGTCGTGAACTGCCTGGTAATGTTTGAAGAGCTCATCAGCAGACCCAAGAGATTTCATACACTGGGGACATATGAAGCCCTACAGAAAGAGAAGAGAAAAGGTTTCAAGATACGACTTAATGTTGCAAAGTAACGCTTGGCGTAACGTGAAGTAGCCAGCTGCCGTATTCACTCCAGTGGTGCCCCGAGTGCCTCCAATCCGTGGAGGCAAGCCCCAGTTCTAGTCACTGTGGAAAGCGCCGCAATGTCTATTCTGGATGAAATTTGCAAAATGCAGATAAAACTCTTGCAACTACGTTTTAGCTTGAATAGCTAAATGGGTAGAATACCAAACACTAAATTGGTTACTTCTAATCTATCAGTTAATTGACAAGATTGCTCTTCATAATCTTCTCTCTAGATATCTCCATTAGTAAAATTATATCTTCTCCAACCTATTTCATAGAATGCTACAAAAAAAGCTAAGAAGACATAATCTGAACGTTGAAGAAGAAAGAAATACACATCACTCTTTATTAGCATAGAGTTTAAATACCTGTAATGGTAAAGAAGCACACTTAGTAAATTTCCTTGTTAACCTTAGGTTAACATAGTAAAAGCCTAAAATTAATATTTACTCCCATATAACATAAAATCTTCTAATGTATGCCAGAGTTATTATTTCATTAAAATTGTCAACTAGAATACTGTGTATATGAAAGAGTGCTATAGGACCATGCTTTACAAATCAGGGTTGCAACTCTGATTTTAGTGAACCACAAAAATGTTCGTGGCAATATTTTTAGTTATACAACAGAACATTTTAGAGTTTATCTTATGTATTAGCATAAATAACTGCCGGCAAGATAGCTCAGCAGACTAAGCGCCTGCTTAGCCAAGTGCAAGGACCAGGGTTCAATCACAGAACAGCATGGCATGCCAGCCCCGCCCTCAGGCACACTGAGCTGTGCCAGAGTCTGGGTGTGGTGGCGCATGCCTATAATCCCAGCGCTGAGGAGGCTGAAAACAGGAGGATCACCAGGAGTCTGAGCTGCGTAGTGAGATCCTGTACCAAATACATGTTTAAAAAAAAAGTAGGATAAATACTACTGCATTAACTTTTGAGTGATGACCAAAAACATTTATTAATTGCTATCAATACACTTGAGAAGTGCTGAGACAGTTGCAAAATGTAGCAGAAAGGAATAACATTACTTTTACTGAACCTATAGTATGTGCCACATACTTTCCTCAATCTCATTCAAATCAGCCCACTATTTATTTAAGTACTACCTCCATTTTATACAAAACAAAATTAAACCTCAGAAAAGTTACTTTCCTAAGTTCACAAACATCACTAAACCACAACACACACAGGTTTGCTGGAAAAGCATCAGATCTTTCCAGAATGCTACACTGTTCCTTGAATTCTCTGGCTTAACCTTTAAAAATGACATATTTAATATAAATCTTTTTATCTGATAACTTTTTAGTGATATTAGTTCAACAAATGCCATTTCAAGTATAAAAACAATTATGTGAAAAACATAACAGTCTCAGCCTTCAAAGAACTCAGAAAACAATATATACATATAAAAAATATTCAGTCTTTGAGAAACTGAATAAGAGATTAACCCCACAGCACTAAAGTTTACGTCACATGGGTGTCTGAGTGCAAACTATATTAGCAAGTGAAAGATTAAAATAATCATATCTCTAATTTTTGGTCCACTTCTTTATCCTTCAAGTAATGGCACTCAAAATATTACATATTATTCTTGTATAATTTACTTAATACATAATGGAAATGTTTCCCTAAATTTATCACTAAATTATTTGTACTCAAAACTTTTTATGGATAATAAGTAGTTCACCACACTTAGAATACACAGGAAAGGGCTTTGGAGGGGGCTTATTCCAAAATTCATTTTAAAAAAATATTACCAAAAAAGAATTAAGATATACTACATATAGGTAATAAATTCCCTATGATGAATGTAATCAATATGTATGATAAATATGCACCAATTTTAAAAAGTGAAGTTAAAAAAATAAAAAAGAGCTGCGTGCATGACGGACACCTGTAGTCGCAGCACTCGGATCCTCCTGCTTCAGTAGATCACTGTGAGTTCCAGGCCATCCTAGGCTAGAAAGTAGGTTCAAGACCAGCCTGAAATGCATAGTGAGACCCTGTCTCAAAAAGATTAAAATAAAATAAAATAGTAAAAACCAAATATTGCCAGATGTCAATTTTGAGAACATCTCCAGCCCCTTCTGGCCTGTCTTTCATGCTAACCCATAAATAAAAATATGCCTACATAATCCATTCTGCAGGAGCACATGTTATGCTAAAGAATATTTAAATCCATTCATTATATCAATAAAAACAAAGGGCCAGCCAGATAGCTCAGCGGATGAAAGTGCCTGCTTAGGCAGACGCAGCTGCCGGGGTTCAATCCCAGGCCTGCAGTGCTGGCCCCGCCCCTGGGGCACACTGAGACAGTGACTGAGGCTGGTGTGGTTGTGCCCACTCATAAATCCCAGGGCTTGGGAGGCTGAAAAACAGGAGGATCTCTACGAGTCCAATCTCTGTAGTGAGACCCTATACTAATACATTTACTAAATACATTAAAAAAAAAAAATAGTGGACTCTGTACTAAATACATTTTTAAAAATAATAATAATGGATAGTGGGATGCAACTCAGTGAAACTGTGCTTACCTAGCAGGTGCAAGGCCCTTGACTCAATCTCTAGTCCTGTACCCATCCAAAAGAAAAAGTGATTAGCAAAACTCTAATGCAGTTATTACACACACAATTCTACTAATTCAAAATAACAAGAAATAATTTGTACATCACAATTCAATTGTAAAATGTTACAGATACAAAGATAAACTAGAATGTGAAGGTGGTGCTTGAATGTATTCTACAGTGAAAGCAATAAGAACATAATTTTGAAGGCTCTATGGAAAGTTTAGTTTTATGGGAACACACAGCTTTTACATATACAAATGTTCATTTTCTCTTCATCCTATTAAAAAAAATCCTCCAAAGATCACTTTCCCCATGATTCCTCATCGACCTCCTCTTCTAACTTAATACCCCCCCCATTATATAATAAAGCAAGTGCTCTCTACAATCCTTACATGCTGCTAACTGCCAACCCTGCGGAGCTAACAAACTCTCGCCAGGAGCCTTCTGCATCGGTACAACCCCACCTGCATCCCACAAGCATTTTAAATACTACAGACTCAAGACTCAACTTGAATCCAAACTTCCTTTCCCCTCCACTATCCATCTTTTACCCAAACTAAAACCTAAAACTCGTGCTGAACTACTCTCCTTTCTAACCTCAATTATTCCCCCCTCTTCATGCATTTATCTCCTTCCTCAGTGCAGCTGGCCTTGTTCAGACCTGGCTACCTCTTGCCCAGACTTCTGCAACAGCATTCCACATTGGGCACCTATGTGTCATCTCCTTCCTCTCTAATGAACCCTTTCACACAGCTCCATCAACGTATCATAGAGATTCCAGCAAGCACTCACCTACGCCCGAGCGATCGGACGCCCAGACAGTCCTAGTCACATGCTCTGACCATCCCACAGTACTGTTTCCCGGAGCATACTACAGCATCTCACACGTCTGCACCTGTGCACATACTGCGTGTCCCACCAGCAGTACCCGCATTCCCTGTCAAGCTCCTTCACTCTAACAACACTGCATTGGATCTTCTCATCTCTATTCCCTAAGGTACTGCCTTCAGCACATAGTTTTCTACCCTGTGCATTTTCTTAAATAAGATACAAATGAAACCAATACTGCAGAAGTTGGTGAAAAGTAGATCTTTAACTGCTTAAGATCGTAAAACCTTCCAAGAACAAAATGAGTCAACCAGTAAGTACATACACTGAGTCTCTACAAATAAAGGAAAATCTCTGCCCCTTCATTGGCTACTCACTAATTGATTGGAATAATAAACAGGTAAACAAACATTACCAGATGATGCTAGAATACAAGTAGATATAAAGAATATGTGGTGATGAGATATTCAACTCTGCCTGTGGCGGCAGTTAATATTTTACCAAATCACACACAGGTACACAGGTACACTTCATGCATGTGTCTCATCTCTCATGAGTGCTACTACACTATGTAAATATGTGTATGTGCACTTTGGAATTAGGTACTGAACCATGAGCACGAGTGTACCTGCCATTCTACACCAGGCATCTCGAGACTATAATCTCAAAGCTTGGGAGGCTGAGTGAGCTTAAGACCATCCTGAACTACATATAGAGAGACACTGTTTCAAAATAACTAATGGGAAAACACAAAGGTGGAAGAAGTGTCATGAATCAACCGTGTCCCTTGGGGAAACAGAGGTCTTAGGTGTCCCGGGATCACAGGGCAGAGTGAAAGGCAGGCGCCCACCAGGTGAAAGCAGTGGTCCCCTACGAGCCACTGAACTGAGCAAAAGCAGTGCTGTGGATGTGGTTTTGGGCCTGAGGACACTGTTGGCGACATCCGATCCCAGAGACCCGTGCTATCCAGCGCCGTCCCCTGGATGAATGAGTGCTCTGTCCCGTAGCTTAGTCTAGCTGGTGGTGCTCCTTCCTCAGAACCATCTGCTAGCTATCGCCACGTGTCACCACAGCTTCCATGACGCTCAATGTGGCATTTTTGTCATCTCTGCCCAGTAAAAGTTGCACAACACTGGCTGACGTGCCTGATGGAAAAGCACGTGAGCATCTATATTTAACCCACCGTTTCTCTTCTGTGCCTCAAACCTGCTAATAACTAGGAAGTAAATGACAGTGTCCCTCAGAAAATCTATAGCCCTGTCATACTACTAATCTTTACAACTTGCTTTTTGACTACTGTCTCTATTTCTGAGTTGTGGCAATAGATACTTAAAAAGCTAATGTTCAAAATGAGCTACATCATGCCTTTTTAAACTTTCTAAATATTACCAGGTTAATACTTCAGAAAGAAGTGATCTATTCCTAAAGAGAAATTTCAGAAACCAGTAATATATATTTCATTATAGAAATATTCCCTATATGTGAATTTTCCCTGTGGCTAGAACTTGTTTAAATACAACTTAAATCTGGGGATATTTCTGCTAAAAATAATTTTTGTACGATACATATGCTTCCTTACCTCCTTAAATCAATAATATTAAATCTCTGCTTGAAGTCTCTTAAACATAAGTATTGATCATTAAGTGTTTTCCACTCTATTAATTCTAGTCAGACCCTTTAATTCCTGTATCTCTATTTTTACAGTTTTTCCTATATCTTACTTTGTATTTCAATAATCATTTCTAAATATTCTTAGAATGCTGTTTTAAGGAATGTTAGCCTGCTATTTAGATGGAAAGGGCAGATTAAGAGGGGGGAAAAAAGTTTTTTTTAGTATTAAGACCATAACATTCACTTTAAGTAGTAAGACAAGCTTAAGACGCCTAAGGGTATCCCATGAAAAGTGTGTGATCTTTTAGTTCAGGGACTTTGTAAACTAATTCACGATATAAAAGCCTTTTTTTTTTTTTCCTCAACTATGTCCAAGGGGACAAACCTTACTAGGTAAAAAATTCTAGAGAACTATCAGTTAACAAAGGATGAGGACAAGCCAGCTACAATGATTCCCTTAATCATTCCAAATTTCTCATCAATTTCTAAAAAATACAGTTTAAATTTAAAACAATAAAGCTCTTACTCCTGAAGTTCAGTGCTCTGTAATCCTTTATTCACTTTCAAGCTGTGAATCCTTTATTCACAGCTAAACCTCGGTTTGACACCTCAGGAATTTCTGTTGAACCACATGTGCTTTTGTCCAAGGAAAGCCCCTATGCATGAGGGCAGTGCGCAAGACTGCTACTTTTGATTCTGCCTAATCGTTAAGAAAAATTGACCCACAAGCACGAGAAGGAAGACCCCTGGTAACATCTTTCATGTCTTCAACTTCGCTTGTACTAGTCTGACTTTTAACTGGTGTCATCCTGGATGCACCTATCGCCCTCTTACCCAAAAGCATGTTTGTTTCCTAAAAAGTTTTCCCTGAGTCTCAGGTATACTGAATTAAACCTTACATTTCTTTTGCAAATAGTACCTACCACAGGAACTCTGGGGAAGACAGCTTATCTTATTCTCCCTTCTCTTTCCTTCCTCTACTAAATTATCTGATACATAAAAGTTACTCCATCAATTTGCTAAAATGATATTGTGAAATTGTTTTCTTATATACGTAAGTGCTTCACAGAAAAACGAGGTCATATTTTTGGTCTTTCACAGTATGAAAATTTTTATTTTATAAGATTTGTAAAAGAAAAAGATTTGTAAAAGAATCAAAAACTGTGTTTCTCTTTCCTTTTTATAATACTGTAATGATTTGCAGAGGAAACAAATCTATCAAGATCATCTGTGAAATTCCTTCCAGCCTCAACTCCTTCCCTCCCTCACTCCCACCCTCGCCTCAGAATGCACCAGCCCTACGCTCCTGAGGACGACTCTGAGGAGACACACTCTTACAGGTGAGAGCTGTCTTTATGCTGCTTTCTCAGGCGGGAAGAGTTAAAACAAGCAGTGAGACAGTTTATCTTCCAAATGAGGTAACATGCCAAGTTCTCTTTCTATACAATGATAAAGCATTTTAACCTAAACCATTCTGTAATTCATTAATAAAGAATTAACAACATAGTAAAGAAATAACACATGTTGAAATAATTGCCACTTTATATTTCAAATTTCACTGCAAAACTTAAGCAAAAATACTAACGTAAACTTTTACATTTATTTTCAAATTTATATTTAAAAAAAAAAAAAAAGCTGGTAACAGTAAGAAAACCCAAGCAGACAACCCCAGAGCCTCTTTTCTTTACACAGCCTTCCTTTTACGCATGCACAGTTAGAGTAACAGAGTCCCCGTAGCATCAAGAGAAAAGGACCAACACCAAGGCAGAGGGAAACCAGGCTACTTTGAGCAACCCAGAACCAAGCTGCTAAAACAAAATATGCAAGACCCACAGTGACACTGGAGTCATTAAGAAGGTCCTGTCCTCTTGTCTCCCTTTCAGCGTGAACTCTGTGGTAATGCTCCGACAAATCAATAGCAGTTAGACATCTTTTCATACACAACGGGCAGATGAAACCCTGTGAAATAACAACTTTTAGAAACATACACAAAATGCAGACAATGCCAATAGACATAACAAGAAAATATTAACATCTGTTGTTAGTAAATACAAATGAAACGTGCAAGTGGGAACTGCACCAATGTACAAACAGATAAGATCTACCTAAAGTAAGACTTCTAAAACTAGAAGATTAACAATACAAATTTGCCTTGATTGAATGTTTTAAATTAGCCCACTGCATTGGTAGGAATGTTATTTTGCTTAAGACAGGTCTGTGCTTTTGTTTTGAAGACAGAGTCTTGCTCGGCAGCACAGGCCTGCCTTAAGCTCACCACGTAACTCAGGCTGGCCGGGAACTGGCAGGGATCCTTCACCTCAGCCCCTACGTGCCGGAAACATGGTCTTTCAAAGTTCTTTCTGTCTATAACACTTTGTCCTTACTTATCTGAGAACTACAACTGGCCATTTGATTTTTATTTTAGATCAAGAAATTGCTGAGAGGGACAATAAATATCTTTCTGCGATATAACGTTCTCAACAAGGAAATTATTTTCGTGAAATCAACTTTTAATCTTTACATATTCCATTAGCTTATTCTTGTCCATATTCTTAATTCCCAGTAGATGATCCTTCCTTTTACTTTAAGCAAAACATATGAAAATGTCCTCTCAAATTCTCTACACTGAACCATATCTATATTTTAAAATGTGAACTGTTACATTGAGCAACGGCTTGAGGTTTTATCACTTAAGAATAACAAAAAGATAGGAAAATG
This sequence comes from Tympanoctomys barrerae, assembly GCA_002564285.1. Taxonomy (NCBI): domain Eukaryota; kingdom Metazoa; phylum Chordata; class Mammalia; order Rodentia; family Octodontidae; genus Tympanoctomys; species Tympanoctomys barrerae. The sequence continues at coordinate 14,188 of NDGN011543285.1, forward strand.
AGAAAGCAAAATTCAGTGGCAAAGACAAACACTCTACTGGTCAAAATATTGTCAGTTTGTTCTCATAATCAGATGTCAGTTTAGGCTTCAGTGAAAGCTCATTACATATGACCTTCCAGAAATTGTATTGTTTAGTGGCAATTTCCACATCTCTAAAATGGAGCCAACTTAGCACCTATTCCTCTAGAGATTTGTGTACACATACACTTAGTTTGTGTAGGCCACATTATAAGTACTCAATAAATATTGCTAGGGGATGCATGCTCACAGGTTAAAAGAAAATGAAATTTTAAAAACTAATCTACAAACTAGAAGACAGCAATTAAAAGGCGGTATTATTCAGCAAAGCCAAAGAAATTAAGTAGACAGACTATAACTTGGAAAGGACAAACAATTGTGATAAAGGATGGGGAGATAGAGCTTTAGAGTTTCTGTTGAGACTGTTCTGCCCACTGCCATGGAATTGAATACTGTGGCTAAAAAGAGGCAATCATGACCATTAGCAAAGGAAACTTCAGGAACTGAGAGGCTACATCAATGATGGCGATAGCAGATTGTGGCCCTGAACTGCAATGCAACCCAAAACCCACTTGCATATCACAAAGTGCCAACAGTGCAGTTACATCTGAATACTCCAGTTCCGGGTGGGGTGGGGAAGAGCTTCTAAATCTGAATGCTGTTTGAGATTAGAAAAAACAACCGTTATCCAGTGCTTGGCTGCTGGGGTAACCCAGCTCACTTGCCTGCTGCCACAGAGTCACCACCATTGGGCCAGGCTATTCCTTGAGTCATGAACATCACTTAGGATAATGAAAAGGAAGGAGAAGAAGATAAAGGCAACACAGAGTAGCAATTAGCCCTGAGCTTGACTCAGATTCCCACCACTCCTGGCAGCTGTGTGGCCTTAATTTCCTCATCTGTCATGTAACACCTACAGCTCACATGACAATTAGACAAGGTAATACACGTAAAGTGCTTGTCATGGTTCCTATACAATGAAAACATTCAATAAATGCTAGTTATCATTACTATCATTATTCCTTTTGTTAATAACCCTTAAAAGAGAACATTTAGGTAATAAAAGGAACACAAATTCATTTTTTTTTAAACTGAGAGTTATGCCACACAAATCCCAATGTTGAGAGCTTGGACTACAAATAATACCTTTACAAGATTTTGTTAGTTATCTTTTTGTTACCACAGCATTACGGTGTAGTTCATCCTACTCCTTTGTCTGCTCTAAGCTTCCACACTCATCATGCAATCACTGATCCAACAAGTACTCAAAGTGACCGCTCTGCTCCAGCTGCAATGAAAATGAGGTGAACCCCCCTCTCAGAAGCTTGTAGGCTTCTTGAAAAAGTCACCACGATTTTTTAAAATTACATTTTACATTCTACTAACCAAAAAATCCTACTAGACCTACACTCAAAATCTATCCAAAATCTCAGTCCCTCTCTCCTTACCACTCTAATCCAAACCACCAGCACCTGCACGGAGACCGCTGCGCTGGCCTGCTAACCATCACTCGGCTTCCACCCGGAGCTCACTAACACTCTGCTTCCAACACAGCCCCTAGAGTGTACCCAACAAGATACAGGCACACACCTTGTCGCGTCCCTACTCCAGCTGTCGCGGGCTTGCTAGCTCACTCACGCTAACACCTGTGTGACAGTCTGCACAGCCCCACACGATGGGCCTCACCTCCTGGCTAAGCCAGTCACCCCCACTTGCACATGCAGACCCGACCCCACCACAGACGCTCCGCTCACTCTGCGAGCCTGGACAGCAATGGATGCAAACCCATCTGACTCACCTCCTCACCTCCTTCAGTTCTGAGCTAACCGCTTCTCAGAGAAATCTTCACTGATGACCACACATCACTGCAGCTACCCCAAACACTTTCCTGTATGCCTCCTTTCCTGTTTTATGTCTCTTGTTGCACTATTTTATGTATCTCCAGCATTCAAAATAGCACCTGGCATCCAGCAAATGAATGAAACTCAAAATAATAATCATTATCAAAAAGATAGAAAATACAATTTCACACCAGCAGATGGAAAAAGTATCTACCTCACATTTGAGCGGAAGACTATTTACTGAAAAAAGTCCTATCTGCCATAAGACCTGAAGGTATGAGATGTTCTCCAGGAAAGGCTAGTGGAAGCTAGAGGTCTGCTATGGTCTGGATGCTCATGCTCCCGACACACGCAGGCTCGCATGTGCACGTGCGTGCAGGTACGTATGTGCGGTGCCAGCTCCCACACTCATATCTTAACCCCCAAAGCAATGGTACTAAGAGGTGCAGCCTCGGGGAATATGAGCAGATCTTGAGGGCAGAGTCCTCTGGATTGGTTCACTGTCTCCATAAACGGGCCAAAGGAGCCCATCATCCTTCTATCTGTGAAAATTTGGGACAGCCAAACTGCAGGTGCCTTCACTTTAGACTTCCTATCTCCAGAACCTGGAGAAATAAGTATGTGTTGTCTACAACAGTCAAAACTAAGACAAACAGGTAAAAAATAAAAATGAGCTTATATAAAAGCCCAGAGGTAAGAGAAAACTTGGCACACTGTGAAAGCAAGAGGAAATTCAATATGCCTGAGGTTGACAGAGAAAATAGAAAGCTGTAATGCTCTAGAAATGTAGCTCAGTGATAGAATACTTGCCTAGCAGTCAAAAGAACATGGGCTCAATCCCCAGCACTACAAGAAGAAAGAGAGAGAGAGAGAGAGAGAGAGAGAGAGAGAGAGAGAGAGAGAGAGA